>JAHWFP010216064.1:51891-78053 GCA_023313725.1 Lithobius niger
GAAGTCAAAACAGGAAAGAAGGACGAATAAGCTTTCCTGTAAGGTTTCAGACAATACAATGTTGCAATAGTGTTTAGTCCACATGAAACCTTGCGGCAGCATTCAGCCATTAGGTACTTATTTCAAATTAAAACCAATACAACTGCAAAAAAAAAAACACTTATCATTAAAAAAGGAGATGAAGTGGTTATTTAATGTTTTATCATGTCAGTTTTCAGTAGAGTGTTGATAAAATTATAGGCAAACTTTCAAAAGTGTTGACGCCAAAACAAAAGAGAATGATATAATATGGTTTTGTTTCGCTGTGTTTACAATTCGAATAATGTATTTTTGATATTGGGAAAATTTAACGCTAATTAGCTTGGAATTAACAAGAATTAGATACATACGTAGGCACACACACACACATACACACACACCTCTGTCACAGACTCGTCTACTTAATTTTGGCTTAACTTTTCGGTATTCTTCAATCAGCTCCTTTCCTTTTATCATCTACTGATGATACATGATTTGTTTTTTTAATGTATTTTTTTTTTGCGATGCGTTTAGCCAAGTAGCAGACGCCAACCGTTAGCTTACCTACCATGTTCAAAAGTAAAACTGGAATACCGCAGTAGGGTTTCACGTGCACTAAACACTACAGCTAAATTGTGGTACGGTATCTGAAGCCTTACCGAAATGCTTTATTCGTCTTCTTTTCCTATTTAGACTTCGATTCAGTTTAAATTTGCCTTCAACATTCAACGAGTTCGTGTTTGCTTTCTAACTATTAAGCGTTTCGGCTGTTTTCGGCTGTATTGTGTGTTGTTTCCACGCCACACAATGCTTTAATACGACAACGGAACTGTATTCTGGAAACAAAGCTTTAATTGCAATAATTGTGGTTGATTATACAGTACCAAGCGTCATTTCAAATTATACTCACTAACTTGCAGCAGACGTCGTTTACCCTTTAAAATGTGTGTGACGACGACCAGGCCGCTACAGTCTGGACATTTGAGCATTAATGTGAAAAAATAGCTAATATATAACTGCAGTCATAAATCTCTCAGTAAATGAAATACTTTAAATAGCAAATGAAATACTCAGTAAATATTTAGCTCTAGAAAAGAGAATCGCTAAACGAGATTATAACAGGTGTTTTCTCGAATGAAAATATTGACTAGTTGTTGTTTCGAAATGGAAGAACATAGCAAACGTGACGAAAAACGACGCACAATTTTCCGCTCAAACTCAAAAAAGAACCACTACTCACTGTATCAGCAAACTTTCGACAGGCTGTTGACGAATCCCACAGACATAGTCCACCTATCTTCATCAGTTTCTCCTACTACAGTAAAACTTTTGTCTACATCGTTGTAGCGTCAAGTCTTAAAAGTACAACACTCTTTCGTCAACGCGATTTAAATTCGGCGCTCCCATAGCCTACGATATTTAGCGTTCCCATCGCCTACAATATTTACACAGCTCTTTATATACAATGCACTATCACGTTCAGTAGAAACGTGCGAAAAAGGCTGAAGGGTTTTGGTTGAAGGGTTTTGTTGAAAAAGATTAAAATGCATTGACTTTGAATTGGATTTTTAAAGATTTATGTTTTAAACCGTCAGCCGAGGAGTAATTTTGCAGAAAGTAAAACCGGCTGTTGGGGCTAAAATCCGTCGATACTAAAAGACAAATTTGAAATATTCCGGTGTACCAAAACCCTCTGAGAACACGAGGAACTTTCCAAAGTTTACGTCATATCAGGCCAGTATTAACTAAAGTACAACAGGCGAATGATATAGGCACTGCGGTTAGAATTGACTTGTTAGGCGCCGCAGAGGTGAAAGTGTTGCCATTAAAAATAATAAAATTGTGTCTGTTTTATTATTTTAAGACTGTTACTGCCATTTCCGAGGAGCCTGAGCAGAGATAAGATGGGTCAAATATTAATCCACTGGCCCTCCGTTTTTGGACCCAAGTGATCTATGACCTAATTTCACATTTTTTTTTTTAAGTGGGTCGGTGGATCAAACTGGGTCAGTGGTTCGTGGGTTAAAATTGGGTCAAATAAACGTGACCCACTGAACCACTGAATCATCTCATCTCTAAGCCTGAGCAGCTGAGAAGCCCACAACTCCTTGACTATTCCAACCCATTCCCCCGTCCAGCGCAGTCAATGCGTCCGAACAGCCAATTGCCGTTAACCCAGAAAATAATCGACCAGCAAATAAAAAACAAAAAAAATCCAAGTAATGTACTACACGAAACCAATTTCGTAATGCAATAAAAACGACGAAACGCGTTTGCTTTTTGCTCATAAGCCAGATTTGTTTTGTGCAACGGAGACGTTGCTTAGAGTGCTTTATTCCAGTTTTCCAGGTCACTTTGTGTCTCGTACTGATAAACACGGCCATTACATGGGCGTCAGAGCAATTGAGTGAAGTGTTGGATGCAGCGTTGACCTTTGGAGCTACAAAAATGGGTATCTAGGGTTGGTTTTAAAATCGGTGTGCACACTATTACTTATAGGCACTAACTGTACTTCTGTTTTGCGAGACAACAATCATCACAGTTTTTTTTAGAATTACTGTCACCTTTTCAAGAAAAAATCAGTTGTTGTTGTTAGTGATTTTAATTTTAGCAATATTAATTGGGAGCATTAACTGTCGATCAGGAAGGCAATGCATTTTTGGAATTAACTCTTACCAATAATTTAGCACAACTCGTTGATAAACCATCTAGAGGCGATTCATTGCTTGGTTTAGTGGTGACTACCTTCCATAGATCGCTGAAGCAAATTAGGTCGTAGGGATCACGATAATGGTTGCGCCATAGCAACGTGCGATTCTAATGTTAAAACTACAACCCGGACAGGCCCCCAATAATGTGACAATTTTCCTGGGAATAGGAGGGGAGGGGGGGGGGGGCGGGGCGCCCCCCCCCGGGGCGGTGCCGGCCCCCCCCGGGGGGCCGCTGGAGAGGTCCTCGAGCACTTGCGTGGTAGGGTAGGATTAAGTTGCAGGACAATATTAGAAATATGCTACAGAATGAAGTCAAGCAGTTCTAAGTAGTTGCAACAAATTTAATAATCAATTCATATTCATATATATTCGGAGGGCGCCTCCAATACTCTTCAGTATAAATATAATTCAGTTAAGTATCTGGTTAAAACACTAGTTACGTTAAGTATTAACAACTGCTCTACACTCTATTTCGCTGCTACAGTTTCCTACCGCTGATTCTATAACGCCTAACAAGACATCATGTCTTTCACCAACAGGCCTAAATCGTGCACATTTCACGGGAACATGGCAAAGAATACCAACATGAGAAATACATCTGGAAAAGTTAACCGTGGTGACGGCAGCGCAACAACGAACTACGAGTAATAACCCGACGGACCAATTCATTTACGCACATCTGTGCCGTGAAGCGCGTTCTGGCGTGGCACATACTCTATAAGCAAATAAGTCCAGTTTCATTATGACACTACCTAAGTAGGATTTGGAAACAACGCATTACCTGCATAAATGTTCGTCAACCTTCCAAATTACTGCATACAAGTGGGTGAGCAAAACTTCTTACGGAATTAGGAACACAGGTCGACATCTTAACAAATGAATTGGCAGGCTTCAATGCAAGATTACTGTGACTCGGTTGTAGCGTTGCGTCAACGTGTCTTCACACCTGGACTTTTTGAGCAGCAAGAAACCCATGGCAATCGGCCCCAAGTGTCTTGAAACTCCCGACAAAGAACCAATCTGTCCACGCACACCGAAGTGCACGGCTTCACTTCTCAATCGTCTCACTTCACGAACCCTCGAAGTAGACACCAAAACGCAAGCGCCGCATCATGTGACAATTGCACCACGGCGCACGAAGAATAAATAATTCATCAATGAAGACAGGTAATAGAAAGATTAGCCATATTATGAAGTTTTACAATACTAAGATTACATAAATATAAGTAATTCACATACCAACAAGCGCAAAATAATACCTACAGGTTATGTGGCTTAATGAGACATAAATACCAACAAGGCCATCTAGGAGCAAAGACACCACCGCAGCATGAAAACCAAGGGCACACACGTCGTTCGAAGCTAAAAAAGGAGCAAGTGAATCCAAGATCCACCCAAAAGCGCGACAATACTTTTCGAAAGGCAGCTTCGAGACCTCCTTGAGCCTCATTTCTTTCTGCTAGCATGAACATGAAAATGGAAGAATATAATAGAAGTGATCATTAGAAAAAAAAAGGGGGGGGGGATTTCAGATCCATGATGGGTGATATTTCCGCGAACATGAACGTGGAAGAATGTAACAGAAGTGATCGTAGAAAGAGGGGAGGGGAAGTTTTAGCGGTGGGGTGGGCAATTTGTCGAGTCACAGGACGCGCTGCATGAGTGACCGAAGTGAACGAAAATCAGCGTTTATTAGCCGGTGTGCGCAAAAATGTTAAGTAACTTAATTCGGAACTTAACATGAGCGACCATGCCTAACCAGTGTTGCAAACCGTGCATTCAACACCACACGCTTCAGCTAGTCTGCATCATTAAAAATGTATGATGTGTTTGTGTGCTACTCCTCCTGAAACAAGGCACCTGCAAAGATGGAGTATACGACCAAATGAAAGATAATTCAATTGCGCTTCGGTTAGGCCTGTTTTCATCGCTGTAACTTGATTTTATGACCCTCAAATACGCGAAAATCCTGCAAAAATAACGTCAAATTTTTTTTTTACCTTTATGATGTTTGTTCATGACTTCGTAGTTTGTTCATGTAAAGTTTATTATGCCTGAACAAACTTTTCCTAAAAAAACTACGACGTCATGAGCAGTCATAAAATGCAGGCGTGTTTAGGAATGTGATGGACGAACTGTGAGCAATAATTGCAATTAGTTTGCGTCGAATAATCAATACATGATTTTGTGATGTTCTTGGAATCACAGAAATTACCCTCATGATGTTTGTTCATGACGTCATAGTTTGTTCATGCAGACCTCCTCTAGCGAAGTGAGACGACGCCAACGGAGCGTGACGGGTTAAAAATCATGGCAAACAAACCGTCTTGAAGCTATATTAGTTACGTACCGTACTGAGATGATCTGGAAAAGGATGCACGTAAAAAATAATCTAAAAGGATTACGTATTTTACATCACACTACACAATAACATAGATCTTAAAATTGGTTTTGTACCAGCTGACTTGATGCATGGAAAAGTCAGACCCTTAAACCTGGTTTTAAAAGGGTGTCAAACATTTGTGTATCTGAAGCACAGAGGTGCATGGATTGCTCGAGCAAAGCGAGCGATTTCCACGTAAACTAAACCTTTTCAATGTGTGATTCGCTTTGGTGTATCAATATTTCATATCTCACCTTCGTAGGGGATTACATCTGGAGGAGTAGACATACAAACGTACAAACAAACAAGTCGTATGTTTGGAATGATGTAGATGAAATGTAGACTTGCTGAAGAATGTGATAAACGAACTGCGAGCAACAATCGCAATTAGTTTGCGTCTAAATAACCAGTACATCGATTTTGTGATCTCTTGGAATCAAAGAAATTACATGAAGCATGGATCGACGCCAATGAATGTGCGAAGCGAACGATATGGCTAGTACACTGTTAATGCTGACTAGCGGAGTCGCTCGCTCATTCCGCGTCGTCTCGCTACGCTCGAGAAGCTTTCATGCTGCAACTCTTGTGCTGCTGACAGACATTCCACGTCTAAAACGATCAAGCAAATGGTCAGAGTGCAGTACGCGTTTTTCATAAGGCTTCACTGCATAAACAAATGATAACCCTAAATCATTCCAACAGTCTGGCCATCCGAGAGCTACGTGCGTGTCGATCCATGCTTCCAGTAATTTCTTTGATTCCAAGAGCATCACAAAATCATGTGCTAATTATTTCGACGCAAACTAATTGTAATTTTTGCTCACAATTTGTCCATCACATTCCTAAGCACGCCTGCATTTCATCTATTTCATTCAAAGCACACGATTTGTTTATTTGCACATTTGTACGTCTTCTCCTCCACAAGTAATGCCCTATGAAGGTGAGAGAAAGATTGAGAGAGAGCAAAGCGAGACATGCATATTGAAAAGGTTTACTTTACGTGGAAATCGCTCGCTCTGCTCGCTCAATCCACGCACCACCGTGCTTCAGAAACACGAATGTTTGGCTCCCTTTTAAAACCAGGTTTCGATGCATCAAGTCAGTTGATACAAAACCTATTTTAATATCTGTATAACGTGTTACGCTGCAAAATGCGTCGTCGTTAGATTATTTTTTGCGTGCATCCTTCTCCATATCATCTCAGTGCGTAACTGATAGCTTCAAGACGCTCCATGCTTCATGTAATTTCTATCTACTGATTAATATTGATTATTTCGATGTGCTGATTATAGATTATTTTTTCCGTGAATCCTTTTCCAGATCATCTCGCTTCGCTCGAAGAGGTTTTCATGAACAAACTATAACGTCATGAACAAACATCATGAGAGTTTTAAAAAAACTTTGACGTTATTTTTTCAGGGTTTTTCGCGTTTTTGAGGGTCATAATATCAAGTTACAGTGATGAAAATAGGCCTCTCCGAAGCGCAATTTAATTATCTTTCGTTTGGCCCTACTCCTATGTTTGTAGGTGCTTTGGTTCCAGAGGAGTAGACGTGCAAACACACATGCACATCAAACGTCCTTAATGATGTAGATAGAAATATATCTTGTGAGGAAATATTCAGTTCTTTCTGGTTTAAAAAAAATCAGTTTTATGGTTAGAGGCAGCTCTCATGCTAGGCCTATACTTTAGAACCTAAAAATTATTTCGTTTTTTTATTCTACGTGCAACCGCATGTCATACTGAATGTTTATCGGCTTACCCTACTCATCTCCATTCGCCTCGCAAAGAGTGAAGGGAAACGATCGAAGAGCGGATTGCTCTGTCGACGGTATTGAACAAAACAACCATTAGAGCCCGTCTGTTGTCGGATACAGATTGCAACGAACTCACCGATTTGGAACCAACACAAACCTAAAATAAACTAGGGCTTTGAATCGAATCTTTGTTCCGTTTTGCTAGCTGTCTTTCTCTTCCTTCACTGCTTTTATTGGAAACAACTTTGTAGGGTGGGGGAACGGGGATGCTGTGTTGTGTTGCCTTTTTTTCCCTTTTATTTTATTTTGACAATCAATACGTTTTCAATGAGAATGAGTCATTGTTAAGTTTGTGATGTAGAATGAACGCGCCCTTTCACAAAATACGGTTCTGGTCCATCAAGACGAAATTACCATTTTTGATTAATGGATTGTGTGCTTGCCATCCTCGAAGATAGCTGGGAATATAGAAGCAAACCAACAGCTATTTTCATTCTTTGATAGTTTTGCTTGTCACACATAGACCGATAGAACACAACTAATGATGTCTTGGATCCTTGCACGAGATTGTTACTGTCTGTGTGTGCAGTACTTAGAAACGGAGATACGATGACAATCCTCCAATTTTGTTTTTATCGTAAAAATCATGAACGTGCGGTCAAGATGAAAGGAACGGAAAATAATCGATAAAAACCTTTCATGTGAAAACCAGTGAACTTTGAAAGATCAAACAAGACAGATAAATTTACTGAGTGATTATGTCGGCTACACAGACCCCCCCCCCCGGCCCTACTTTCCCCCCTCGAAGCTTCTTGTAGAAATTAGGGTGCGCAACTTCCAGCATTATAAATAAAATAAAATAAATTGATTCAAAAGTGGCAAAGGTGTTTACTTAAATGTTTACATGTTTACTAGAAGCAACAACGTACCGACAAGCCATTTGTTGTCACAGTTTAAATTTGCTCTACAAAAATATCACTGTCGGGGTGTACAAGTAAAATAATTTTACTTCGAACGGAGCCAAGCCAAATGGGCAGAAAAAGAGAGACGAGTCTGTAGTCGAGTTCGAGCATTTGTGTACATGGACTGTTTGCAAGTTTTATTTAATTTGTCAGGATACAACAAATCCAACCCTCGTATATAAACAAAACTCGAGCACACAAATAAATTCTTTACTGGTTTTAAGGATTTAACTTGGAAAAGGTTTGGTCTTGAAAAAAGACTTACACTCTACATGTACGGAAAGACGATAAATTTGGTTTATTGAAATAGCAAAACTATTATCAACAAAATGGTATTTTGAAAAGAATCGAATTTTTCAACTGCAAGTGTAACCCACTAGCCGGGTTCAAGTAGTGAATGTTCTAATCGGCAAGGATCGAATTTTTCAAGTAGTGCACCCCCCCCCCCCCTAAAAACTTCAATCACTTTGTGGTTGATGGGCTAGACAATTTACAAGTCACCTCCTGGAAGGTAATGGGACCACAAGACATCAATATGTAATGGATTTAACCCAAAACCAAAACTGGTATAAGAGAAGCCGCCAAGTTTGCAAAAAGAGTCGGCCTTTGAAGGTAGTGATATCATTCAACCAGGGAAAGGCCACAAAAGTTATCCTATTAGACAAGTTAATCGCACCTAGCAATAGTTCGAAAGTTAAATGAAAACTAGAAAATTGCTACTAGTTTTCAAGTTACAAGTTACAAGTTAATCGTATTATTTATTCAGTACGATTAACTTGGCTAATAGGATTGACCTTGGTGGTCTTTCCCTGGTTGAATGATATCACTACTTTCAAAGGCCGACCCTTTTTGGATACTTAGCGGCTTCTCTTATACCAGTTTTGGTTTTGGGTAGAGATCACAACTTTCATAGGCCTTGAATACTAAGAATCCCATGGTCCCATCACCTCTACCCATCACCTCACCCATCACCTCTACCTTTTTTGTCTGGAAGTATTTTATGTCTATAAATTTTTTCATTCATAATTTTCACATTTATACCATTGCTCAATTAGCCGTTAAATCAGACAAATTGACACGGTTTGGTTTATTGTATGCCCATATTTCACATGCTTAAGTTTGTTCAATCCCTTTTTCTAGCGCACTGACTAACAAACGCTGATTTTCGTTCGCTTTGCTCACTCAATCAGGGCGTTCCCCTTCAGTTGCTCCTCCCGAGGTTAATTTTAATCGCGCAATGAAGCTGGAATTGCTCTACTTTGTGGCATCACACTAGCATATGTCTAGCATATCCATCAAACTCGGCACATTACTAAGACATACTTCTTTGACAAAATTTACTTTTTTCCTACTTGACTGGATCCTGTGCTCACAATCTGCATTATGTTTCTAATTTTCCAGGCAATGATAGATTTCTAGTCTCTTTTCTGTTGCAACTTCCATAGTTTAGTTACCATAGTGTATTCACGTACCTTAGCAAGTACATACTATAAAACTCACACAATATTTCACTTTTAAAATATCACATAATATAAAACTCACTGAATGGTATCCAACCAGCAAGCAAGGTTAGTTTATTTACAAAGGGTTTCGAAGGGTTAGTTTATTTACCATGTCGTTGAAACAAACCGTTCAATAATTGCAAAAATATGTATTTTGTTAAAACTCGAGTGAATTGTTGCGGTACATAAGTACTGAAACGGGTGCGCGTATAACACTTAAGCATGTTATAATAGACTGTTGAATAACAATACAAACAATGGTTACAACAAAAATTTTGCATTTACGCGCTAGTTCAGGGCCACGTGCTTCTAGCTGCAACCCCCATTTTACAAAAAAGGCACTCCCCCGTTCTACTCTTTACCTGTCTGCCACAATTTAGATATGGAATCTTTTCCTAACGAGCTGTAGAATATGTGTCTAAATAACCAATGGGAATTAACAAGGGAGCCCTGACCTTAGCTAGTAGTAGCTAGCTGGCTAGCTAGCCAGTAACACAAATCAACGTTATTGAGGGCACGTTTTCTCTACGAAGGACACCTTCCCAGACTTTAATGTTGTGGTATTCTTCGTTACTGGACCCAAGACTCCTGATTCCAACGATTTCCAAAGATTTCTACCGCATAGGGAATTTACATATGCTGAAATCATGTATAAGCTCGTTACAGTCAAGACAGTCTGCTAGTGCGCCGCCATCTGGGAACAATTACACTCTGACAATTACGCTCTAACAATTAAGCTCCAACAACAATAAATCATCTACTTGGAGGCGACACACTAGCGTGCGTCTAGATGTAATGGATTTAATTTTCGGAAAAAATAAACGTTTTTCTTAGTCACAATAAAAATGCAAAATACACAATTACAAAGTCGTGAATGACGATGGTCCTGGCACCCACGCACCGCCATGTTCTGACCAAGGAAAACATTTATTTTTTCCAAAAATAAAAATCGCGTACATGTTGATGTCTTGTTGTCCCAGTACCAACCAGGAGGTGACAGGCTCTAAATTGTCTAGCCCACTCCTAATCAAGTGGTTGTTCGTCGTATTTTAAGAAATCATGAATTCGTTGAAGTGATTAAATGAATTCAGTTTGTTTAACATCTGAATTCAAATGTTTAAATGAATTCAAATGTTTAACATCTTAAGTGGTTTCGTAATCTAACTTGCATTACAAATTTGTCTTCAGAACTGAGGTACGACCACTGACGTATAAATACGCTTAGATTGGTATGCTGCACACAGCAAACGCATCATGGACGGAGCAAACTTCATGCACGGCAGGCATGGGGTTTGGGGGAGGGGGTACAGGTGGGCCGCAAGGGGGGATGATACGGGGGTGGAATGTGGGGGAACCAGTTAGACTGGCATATGTTATGCCGGAATACAGCTAGTAGTACATTATTTGTGTCCAGACCAGCACCTCAACCTCTATGAGCGCCTCACCTTTGTATGTTTAAGAGTGGTTAAGATTTACAGGCGAAATTATCAACTTAAAATCATCTTTTGAAAAATAAACGGTAATAAAAATTGCGCCATAATAGTTGGCTTGTCCAGTTAGTCCTGAGTTTTCAGCAATTAAAATCTCTGCCTTTAATTAAAAACAAGACTTACGAATTGTTATTGTTTGTTTGTGCCATATTTTTCTACCAGTAAATATATCGCATTTATGTTTCAGTAGTAAAGTTCGCGTGGAATGAGCATGTTCTGTTATGTTTCAAAATCACATTTTCCTTGTACTGTTGTGTAGAAGACTTGTCCTACGTAGTACACGTAAGGGAATGAGCTAACGTTGATTTACGTGTACGGTTGTGGTCACTGTTATTTGCTGCTAATTTGTGTTTTGAGTATGGGTTGAAATAAAGTTGGTGAATCCAAAGTAGGCTGCTTTATTGAAACATTTATTTGTAGTCAGTATATATGTAAGTGCAAATATGCTACATAGATTAAGCTAGAACCCGAATTCCGTAAAGTATAACATGAATTGTAGTACAACGGTGACTTCTGAGGTATAGCTTTACTACTGTTACAGCAATCAACCCGAAAGTACCGGAAATTGCCGATTAAACGCCCATGGGCTGTTAAAATTAATTGGACAAAAAAGGAGTAGGCCGTAAGAAAGTTATAATTTGAATTTTACTTCTGGCCAGGCAGGACGTTGAGACCTTGCTCCATCGTGGAAAATTCGTCGTTTATGTGATCATTCACGTACGTGCTCTGGGTCCGGTCCAGCATTAAAGCGTTGTCTTTTTTTCTCATTTGTACAGAAATTTAGTTTATAGTTTACTAGTTTATGTAGTTTGCTTTATGTATGATGCTTTTAGTTAATTTTGCTGCCGAAAAAAGACGATTTAAGGGGATGAAACAGTAATTTCCTTGAATGTATGAAGCTTTTAGTCAATTTCTATCAGAAAAATTGCTTCAGAAAAATCTCATATGCTTCAATGTCAGAAATGGTGAAATAACCTGGTTACAGCCTCCTTAAAATTAAAGCTTTTTTTGAGGGGGGGGGGGGAGCAAGGGGGCGTAGCTTGCCAGAGCTGTTATTGGGGCGATTTACGGTACACTGAATATGAATTTCGTTGTCACACACATACGATCTTCTTTCGGGTGCCAATAAATGCATTCACTGCTTGCAATAACTTCCCGTCATTTTTGACGGGCTAACAGCACTTACGTTACACCATAATAATGGTTACACTCTCGTGAAGCTTTGTCATTTGTGAACCATAAATTCCACGAGCACCTGACGGATGGAGGTGCGCAGATTGAGCGAGGAGACACAAATGAATTCCTAACAACCTTGCTTTCATTCACCAGCAATGGAAATAGTGCTGACAGTGTAAGCATCACGTTATTGTCAGACATTTAACGCATGCACAACGGCTGGTTTTTTTTCTGGCCGTTCGAATCCAACTTTCAAACGGAAGAAACAAGATTTCCTTCACGCTCTGCACGTGCGTGCTTTTAATATTAATTGTGATACTGTCTTCAGCCAAATGCTCGTGATTGTTTTAGTTCGTTTGTTTGCGAGTGTGCAAAGCACCAATTATCAATGGCCGATGGTGTTGTGCCAGGCCGTGCACTCGTCTTTGTTTGCCTTGTTTGCGCCGAAGGTATACGGTCGGCTGTTGTTAGACCGACGAAGACCAACTTTGACTGGCGACGGGGCTTTGTTTAGGCTCTAGGGTTTAATTTTATTCGAAAAAGAACAAACCCGGATATGCGTTCCTTGTTGCCAAATTAACTGTGCATAATGAAGACAAATTACGGGCTCCCAGAGGAGAAGTGCCGCCTGGCGGTGGTGTTGTGCCCTAAAGCAACAAGAGAGCAGTGAAGCAAACGACCAGACTTTAGCTCGACTGGCGGATCCAACACGTCTGTAAACATCACGTTCCGTTGAAACACGTATTTTGCAAAAGAAAACTGCCAGCTGTACAAAAGGCCACTTTTTTTGCCCCCGTTGCAGCCTGGTTAAAGCTGAGGGAAATTTTCATGGGTATAACTGCAACCAATTGATTGCCCGTGACGTCTGCCAGCATTACGCCACGTCATTCATGAACTAGCATTAAAATTCCGTACTAGTGCTGATGCTCAGTGACGTAACTAGTCGGGAATGGGGGGGATTCGTCCCCTCCAAAGGATCAGGCGTATTCGGCAAATTGGCCAAGTCACTTTCTGCATAGCTGAAAAATTATTTACCACCAGATGGCTGCATGATTTCGAGGTCAAAGACGCAACTTTCATGTTAGCTAATTAATACTTCTACTGTTTTCCCCTTAAAATCACTAAAATAACCAGGTAACAAATGGAGAAATACGAAGCTCATTAATTGATTGTTGGTAGATGAATTCAATTTAACTCACATTAGTTCTTTTTGTTTTTACAACTGTTCAAAAAGTAAAGGATTGTAATAGACCAAGTGTTTTTTTGCTGGACTGGAATGCCTTTTTAATTTAAAAATCAAGCTAATACGTAGGCCTACTGACATTCACGAAAATAAGTAAAGATAAACAGTAAGAATTGCTAACTCCATATTTTGCTTAAAATTCCCAACATTTCTAACAAAGCATCATGAGTGTTTAAAACATAAGTAGCTAGTATGAAAAACTGAAAGATTTACATTACACTTTTCTTTTACGCGTATAATACAGTCAGCAAAACTGGTTTTATAAAAATCTTTCCAACGGCACTTTATAAGGCCAGAAAATGCCGTAAAACAGCAAAAATGCGTCAGCATCCGGGCACCGCTCTCCCCCAAACCCTCTAGCTGTTATTCGGTTCTCCCTCCACACTATTCGGCTAAATGTTTAGTGTTGCCCCCTCAGTACAAAACCCTACTTACGCCACTGCTAATGCTTATTATTGAATGTGAAGTGCGAAATGTAGCTACCGTAAATCCCCTATGAATGGTCCAGGGAACGCTACGTCCCCCCCCCCCCCCCAAATGCTTTCAGGTCAGGTTATTTCCCAATTTCTGACCGTAAAGCATTTTAGATAGTGCTTTTTCTGCTAGAAATTCACTAAAAGATTCATACATTCAAGGAAATCAATGTTTCATCCTCTTAAATTTAAATTTCTGCACCAAAATGAACTATTTAAAGCCTCATCTACATAAAGCAACTAAATAAACTAGTAAGTAATAAACTAAATTGAACAAATGAGAAAAAGGCATTGCGTTAATGCTAGATTGAACCCAGATCACGCACGTGAATGATCGCATAAACGCCTATTTTCCGCGATGGAGTTATTGTGTGTGCGGCGTATCTTGAGTCCTGGAAGTATTTTATGAGCGGCTACGTCTTTCTGGAGAGAGCGGCTTTAATCGACGGCCGCTATTGTTTTTGTAACCATTTTGGATATCAATATCAACAAGGCACTCTGCTACCAAAAACGTACAATCGATTATCTGTGTTCGTACTGCAGCGAACTCTAGATAAGCCGCGCGCACTCTAGGCCTAAAGACCCACCCTGGACAGAAGTAAGATACGACTTATAACTTTGTTATGGTCCATCCCCCTTTTTTTTTTATCGAATTAATTTTAACAGCCCATGGGCGTTTAAAGGTGCCTCTTCACCGACTGACAGGTTGCAGCATCTAGCGCCATCTACCATTATTTAGTTCTATGTACCACTTGATTTCAACAAGCGATGGAATGCGCAGAGAAATTTCTTTTGACACTACAACTATCCGCGTTAATTATTCAGTGTAAAGTTGGTGCGTCCACGTGAACCAGGGAGGAAGCGGTCAAGGTTAACGATATGACTGCCACGAGATGGCGCCCATCTATCGATTCAGAATCTGCGTTTCAAAACGGCCGATATGTAGATAAAAGCGACCGTTGTTACGTTAGGATACCTTTACCGCTTGCTACCTGGTGCACGTACACGCACCAACTTTACACTCAATAATTAAGGAGGCACGTGGCTTGTTTGTTTCATAAAAAGAAATTTATTCGTAAGTTCCTTCGCCTGTTGAAAGTAAGGGCTAGACAGACCTAGATGTCGGCAAATGGCTATAGATGCTGTAGTCTGTCATTTGGGGGCAATCCCCCTTTAATAGGCAATTTACGGTAATGTGTAGAAGAGGCCGCGCAGATGTAGCATAAAGGTTAAATACAAAGAGTAAAGACAAAATTCACTACTTCAACGATCGACATCAGCATTTAAAGTTATCTACCCCAAAACAAAACTTGTTAAGGATTCCCGCCAAGCTTTTCGGCCGTGTGGAGTCGTGATATCAAACGCCAAGCTCTTTCGCCAAGCTAATCCCACCGAGTAATAGTTCGAAGGTTAAATGAAATTTATGAAAAGGTTGTCAGGCGACCAAAGCCTCCCGATCAAACAAGTTTCTGCCTTTTCTGTCGCATAGTTATTTATCCTCACATGCCTGAAAACAGCCAAACTGCCTTAGCTGTAAAGATACAACGTGTCTAGTGGTCGCCATGCTCATATATATATATTATCTGGATGTTATCGTTTATCTTGGCGGGCGACACACTAGCGTGTGTCTTGATTAAGAGTAAAATTGAACCTATGACGTGTTTTAAACTTGACAATACCTAATGGATCCGCTGAAGAGTTAAATAAATGTAGGGCAGCCCTACACGCCAACTGACCCCTGATCCCTACTACGCCAACTTCGAACCAAACCAGGCGTCCATCTTGCTTCTTCGTTTATCATGCAGGTCGTGAAATTGAGTTGAAACAGGCAGACGACGATTGACAGGTTCAGCCTTTTCGAATGGCAACTACACCTGCTACCATAGCGGTTCCTAGGATGAGTAATTTAATTGTTAAGTATGAACCGGGAAGTGCCTATCGATACAGTGAAAGATACATGGGTTTTTCGAACGTGGCCAAGCTCCAAAAGGTCAGGTGTCTGTAAGCGCCGTGCAGCTAAAGTGACGCCATGCTGACGCATTATTGTTTCTCTCGATTGGAAATGCCAGTCACCTGATTAAGCATTTTCTGACCAACTTATCACGATGGGAAGAGACGAAGATGTCAAGATATGAAACCCACATTAACCGTGCCGCCGAGCTAAGCATATACACCCAGTAATTAATATTACACTAAATTCCCGAAGAAAAAAAACTCGGACCCTTTGGGATTCGAATCTGTATCTTCTTCTTCCCATCGAGAGACTCTTTCCACTGAACCTTCGTGCATTAGGGACGACTCGCCTTTGTATTCTCGCAACTACACGCTAGAAATCATCTGAAATTCCAACATGGCGGCGGTTTTAGCTTTGCCGGCTCGCAACGAAAACAAGTCAATATTTGAGTTCAGAAGTGACTGGGAAAATCGTTTCGTCAGGAGAAATTCTTTATTTTATTGTCACGGATTATAAGACTGCAACCATTAACTCAAAAGAGTGTAGATTTAGTTAATCCAGTTAGCGTTGTTACCATGGCAACGACACATTCGCCTTAAGGGCGAGTTTACGCAACGTAAATTTTCTTGCTCACTATAGTTTTTACTAGGTTAATGCTAAATATGCTGGTGGCTGCATCTCGCCTTTACCGCAGAGTGTGGCTTTCGAGTAGTCTATACGCAGTAACTATGGCAACAACGCGGACGCAGATCTTCTCCTCGTGCCTTGCGACACGACGCACGATGCGTGCAACATGACAGCGTCGATTTATGACATCAAGAAAACAATTTTTATTACAATACAAGACAACGGACTGATTTCTGAATGCCAGCATCCGATGGTTTTTTGCGATTCGATAACCTCGAAATAGACGCCATGTTGAATTTTGATTTCTCGCTGTGAGCAGCTATTTATTTTACCATCGTCTGACTCTGATCACTACAGGGGAAGTTTTGAAAGTCAGCGGCTTGCGAGTCGCTTGCAAGCGGAAACGCTTGCCCGTTTGTTATTTCAATGGGAATAAAGCGTTCGCCGCTGCCAAGCGACTCGCAAGCCGCTGGCTTTTAAAACTCCTCTTACCAGAAGCTGTTTTTTGTGCGAGAATAGAAAATTTTGGAAATAGAGTGAAATGAAAACAATGTTGTAGCATACTGTTGCACTTAATTCATTATCCGTGTTATTAATTTTACAATACATTAAATTTGTTATGTATTGCCGCATTCATTTAGTAGAAACTGCAAACTAATCGCAAATAAATAACTGTTGACGAGCAAATAGCGTTTGGCGAGCGAAAAAGTGTCGTTACATAAACCGCTCTTACCTCTTTATTTTCAAAATTTTTTGAACTTCGTTCGGAATTGAAATAACAGTTTCCCACAGCATATCAAAAAACAACTTAAGTCCAGTAATTAGAATCTGAATGATGTTCAGCCATATTTTCTACTTTGCAATCGCATACATTTATGTATTGTTGTCTCTTGTGTCGAGAGGTCAACTGTTTATTCATAACACTTCAGTAAAGTTATGACGTAATGGTCGAATTGGTGATGGCAGCACCAACCGGTGAGCGGAAAAAATATCCCCGGAAAAAAATGTCACCAGAAAAAATATCCCCTGGAAAAAATATCCCTGGAAAAGAGAAAACATGAATTTGGGGCAATATTAAAACACCTTCTTTACGAGTATCTATTTTTAATTTAGAATTCCCTAGGTTGAAAAAAAATCTTTTACCTTACTCTCAGGATGCTGACGTATGTTATGACCGACTGCTTTTAAGAAATTCGGATTGTCTCTTCTGTTGTTAACAAAGTTTTCGCACAAACCTTTTAATCGGGTTTGCATTATACCAAACTAGTGCATTTTTTTTCCCACGTTGTATTTCCCAACGCTTGCTGAGCAAATTTGGTGGAGTCGGCAGCCTCTTCATTCTGAATTTGTCTTGTTAACTTCCAAACTAAAGGATGGTCGACACCAACAAGGTTTGAAAAATGGTTGTTCTATCCTTCAACCTGGTGGTTCGTGCGATCTTCGTCTCGAATGGTAGAATCGTGAACATTCCATGTTGCAGGAGGGAAAGTTGGGGGAACATTTCTAATCACATTCTCACATCATTTCGCTGCACATAACGATTGCCTAAATCTCGGTAATAGCCACGGACGTATAGGTTTTGTAAAAGTAAGCTACTAAATCATCAGTTCCAACGGTTTTATGGTTTGTAAATAGTCCATTCCACCAAGAACGTCATCAACCGGGAGGAAAGCAAGTCCGTCGAGCATCCCAGAAAATCTTAGTTTTCTGTGTAATGCGTTGTTAAGCTCAGTTCTTGGATTTTTCTGTATATGTATTCAGGCATAAGTGATAAAAACATCTTCGAATATTTAATAATAAAGATCTGCACTGGTTTAGACGAGTTTTCCTATAGCTTTCCTTTTCATTTCCGCAAGACATTATGTTGCGTTACTGATTCTTTATCTGCGGGATGGTTGTGCACGTTTTGTAGCTATTTCCAAGTTTTACTTTCCAAGACTAGTTTTCAAGATGCCACGACATTTAAATTACCCCCGAGATTTCGCACACCTCCACTGCATGTGAGCTTTGCAGTCTTTTGCAATACGTACATGTAGCCATCGAAGCACATTTTCTTTTTTTCCTTGTTGGACTTTACCAATTCCATTTTAACGGCTCAGGTGATGAATATAGATTCAATAACACGCCTCGTCTGACATCGGTATTACTGAGCTAGTCCACTAATTAATATTCAATAACTTCCCCGCCCCTATCTCTTAATGTCGTCCATTCCACAGTGGTACTGTGGTAGGGTACCCCGTAAAAAGCCTGTCCGTAAAACGAATGCTGTGGTAGGGGTGTCCGCAAAACGTGCTGTGGTAGGGGAGTCCGTAAAACGTGCTGTGGTAGGGGTGTCCGTAAAACGTGCTGTGGTAGGGATGTCCGTAAAACGTGCTGTATTAGGGGAGTCCATAAAACGTGCTGTGGTAGGGGAGTCCGTAAAACGTGCTGTGGTAGGAGTGTCCGTAAAACGTGCTGTGGTAGGGATGTCCGTAAAACGTGCTGTAATAGGGGAGTCCATAAAACGTGCTGTGGTAGGGGAGTCCGTAAAACGTGATGTGGTAGGGGTGTCCGTAAAACGTGCTGTGGTAGGGGTGTCCGCCCAATTAAATCATAACGACCAATAAGAAAACATTATGACTGCAGGGGATATTTTCCGGGGATATTTATACTGGGATATTTATCTCGGGGATATTTTTTCCTATATTCGCACCAACCGGCTGCTGCTCCTCGCTGATGTGTCGTACGGGTATTCTTACGTCGCAGGCACAGACACACTGACAGACGGATAAGACCGCGGCATAAATTCCGAGTCCGGTATTGGTTTATTTGCCTGTCCTCAGAAATAAATGTGGAAATAAGGGTAGGAAGAAATGAAAGATAATATTAACTAAGCCGATAGGCATTTTCTATAAGCAGGATTACATGAGAATAAGGAGTAAAGGATAACTGATTGTATGCTATAGTCTCGTGCTTGACCAAATCAGAAACTCGCTCGCTCTTTTAATTTGCAGCCAGTACACTGAAGTAAAAATCCCACCAGTGCCTTAATTCAGTCCAGCTGATAGCTTTCTTAGGTCTATAAACCAAAAGTCCTGCCGATTGATTTTCATCGCGTGAAAATACGAGAGTTTGTACCACGGCTGACGTCACGCTAACTCAACGCCATGGTTAATTTCCGTAGGTTAAATCCCGTTAACCAACACCGGAAGTGTGCGTCAGCGCAAAAAATGTGGGTTATCAAGTTACCCCACACTTTTGACGATAACCCACACATTTGCCGATAACCCACACTTTTGGCACTTCCGGATCACGCGACCGGGAACGCCCACACCAACAACCAAATACAACATGCAAAAAAAATGTAACGCAATAAAAACTTACAAAACGATAGGAATGAAATCATCCCTGCAAACTCTCACATGTCTGGCCCATAGCTAAGCTTATTCACTCAGCGTTAACTCCCCCACCCCTCCCTCCACAAACTAAAATGGAATGACCTTCATTCATACCAATACCCTATTACCATATTTTTAAACAATTCTCAATTTACAAACGCACGCAATGAATTACATACCTTTCCAGACTGTCCCATCAATGTCACGTTATCCCTGCTGTGTCACATATCGAATTATTCACTCCAAACACGATAAACGCTTCGATAAACACGAGCGACCTTCCAGGAAAACCGACGCTTAAACTGTCTAACTCCCACCGTCCCCCCCCCCCCCTCCCTCCACAAAAATTGAGCGAAAGAACTTGTCCGTCTATCACCCACTTGATTGATCAGTTTTCTTGAAGCAGTTTTCACAAAACACAAACACAAACACATTTTAATTAAATACGAGTTAGCTGGACGTCCCAACCATGATATAAATCAGTTATAGGTTATAACCGATTGGTTATCGATTTTTAACGCACGGCTGCGATGATTTGGCTGGCTCGACATGCAAATCCATCTCGGGGCTACGCCCCTCGACGTATTTACATGTCTCGCTGGCCAAGTCATCACAGCCGTGCGTTAAAAATCGATAACCAATAGTTTCTAATCAATAACTATTACTTAACACAAGAGACCCTAGGCTGGCCTTTGCTAACACTGGCTATCGCAAGCGTTAATAAAAAATAAAAAAATTCCCTGTAAAGTGGATGAATTTTGTAGTACGAAAAGTAATCAAGCTGGGCATTGCTAATCCGTCAACACTCCACGTGCCTAACGGAACTGTTTATAGTTGGTGTTAAGTTTTAATAATACAAGAATAAATCTTGAAACTCCTAAGCCCCTAGTTTTCTCGGACCCAGCTTGACTGCCCTTCCGCCCCCCCCCCCCTCCCACCTGCAATCATCGCCGCCTTGCGAACATTAGATCAGGCCCGGTCTGGCAGACCTGGGGCCCAAGTGCCATTGACATTTAAAGAGGCCCACAAACACAATCGGTGAAGGGGGGGGGGGGGAGTGAAATTATGCGAACTTATAAGGGACCGATCGTTATTTATTACCCGGGTGGAGGGGGAGGATGAAAATGTGACCACCAAATTTTTCAGTGATCCGCTCGCTACACCTTCAAACCCCTGAGAAATGACCTCCCCACTCACGAAGAACGTGACCTCCTAAGAAAAAGTGCCCTTTTCGTACGCCTATTGAGACTGTGTGCAGATGATTTCTTGTAGCCAAATTACGTAATTAGCACTCCACACCGACAAGATACTACTAGTTGTAAGGAAACCGTGCCTCGTTTTTAACGAAGGATAAGGTTGAGTTAAAAACATCCTATGAAACACTGATATTCCTTACACCCATCTTGTGTCGAGCTTCATAAAATAAGTGTGTTGAAAGTAATGTTCCTTTCCACGCCCACATCCCTAACATAGTCAGCAACTGAAAGATAGAACCCAGAACCCAAGGAACCAGGTGTGGTGCAGTGGCAACCCGGACCACTGCACTGTGACTGAAGTTGGCACTAATGACTAAGCTGTCGACGCGCCATTAAGCCTCACCCCCAAGGAACCACGAAGTAGGTCTTTTCTAGAAAGTTTATTGAAATCTGCAGTTAAGTTTTTTGATACAGACAGCTTCAAAAGTGGTTAAACATTCATATTATGGGGAGAAGCTGATGCGTTTTTAGAAATGTTGACTGCTGAAAGTGTCATTCTTTAGGCCCAAAAATGACTTTTCGTCCAACCCCCCCCCCCCGATGGCGATACCGGTCCCTCAGCATAGTCTGGTCATTTACAGACAGCTATGGAATGATCAGGGAAGGGACCATATTAGACCAGTCAGAAATGACAACGAAAAAAAAATTCATCAAAATTTCACTTGTAGCACAAATTTCACAAATCTGAAAGGTCCCATACGAATCTACGGGAAGGCCATGTGCCATTAGCACCCTGGCACTATGGTCACTCCGGCCTTGTACCAGATTGATCACCACTTCACTGCGTTCTACCTTGTTCGGTTGCAGTTCTGCTACGGAATTTCGTTCCTTAGAAACTAAGGGACTCTTGACTCTTCGTAAGGACGCCGATTTTCGCTATGCCGAGTCGCAGCGAAGCATTCAATGTCGAGAAATCAGGATCCAACGGAGAAATTATTATTTTTTCTGTAAGCATTCCTAATCTCAATTATCGTCATTAATTACACGATGTCACTGGTTGACTACATTCGCGTGGCTTGGTCAAATGATG
The DNA here is from genome assembly GCA_023313725.1 of Lithobius niger. Classification (NCBI taxonomy): domain Eukaryota; kingdom Metazoa; phylum Arthropoda; class Chilopoda; order Lithobiomorpha; family Lithobiidae; genus Lithobius; species Lithobius niger. The sequence goes on from JAHWFP010216064.1 coordinate 73,852, forward strand.
CCCGCGTGGCAAAGTCATTTTTGCCATTGTTGCGCTGCCGTATGCTGTCATAGGCGTCCGCAGACCTTAAAAACAAAAGTGTGATGGGCGTGGGGGGCAGGGGGAGAGTGGAGGCACCCTTGGAAGTAAAGAGCAACATTTTCATTGGAAGAGATAAAATAAAGACAGACACTATTTCTCCGTCCCCTGTATTCAGACGTCTAAAAAAAATTAGGTGGCTAGAAAAAAAAAACCGTAATGACCAATCCAAATTCAGATTAAAATTCGAAGTAAAAAAAATCACAATACGCACAAATCGAGTACATTATACTTACTAATAATGGCAAGAAAAAAATGTTTAGGCCATGCGGGCCTCTTGAGTTACCGGGCCTGGGTACAGCGGGTCCACCTGACCCCCTCGTTGTGGGGGCCCTGCTCGTGCTGATGATTAAGCCTATAAGTACGGCCGCACAATAACTTAAAAAAAATAATTCAACGTTTCAGTACCTCAATTCAGCGCTGTTATCAAACACAAAATCAAAACACTAAAGAAGAAAACACAATCGCTTAAAAGTCAAATTTATTGTTTTTATTTTATGCTTTATAATGAAGCTGAATTTAAGCACAAAACGTTGCTTATGTAACGTGCTTACGGACTGGCTTACTTTTCAATGAAATCCAGCAACAGTGCTTTTTACTTCACTTATGACCATTCCGCATCTGCATCACTGTCAGTCTTCAACCTTCAAGAAGTACAATAAAATGTGTAAACGCGTACTCCACCTTCACTCACGATTATAAACGGAGCACAACAGAGAACGAAGGCGCTTTCTTCCCTTTGTACAGAAGCAATCACTTGCCTAGAGGCAGCAACACACAAACCATACTTAATTTATTAGAAAGCCTTTTTGTGTTGCGATATTTGCCAAGAAATATGAGAGCCATAACACAAGAGCGCTTTTCTTCTCTGAGCAAATAAAAATCAATGGCACACAAACAGTCGTTGGCCGCTTCTGTCGTGCAAACTGGGAAATACGGCCAAACGTTTCAGCCCAAATTTGCACTTGTCAGATGCTTTCATGCATTTTAGCTTCTTGGGTGAAGATTGAAAGCAAGCAAAGAGAAGATGGGGAAGTTTTCTGTCTTTCTGATGGGTTTCAAGTTCGAACATTCCTACTTAGGCGAAATGGGAAAAAAAAGGAAAAAAATCGGTACAGCGCGGACCTAATGGAATTGTTTGAAAATGTGGACTTTTTTTTTTTTATCAATAATAGTTTTTTTCATCAGTTATGGAAATTCAGTACGAAAAACTAAATATCAAGAGAAGAATGACTGAAGAAGTAAACAAGGATTACATTTCACTCAGGATCTGTTTAGGAAAGACTTAGGCTACACCGTCATAATTTTCTAACGGCAATTAACCAATGGTAAGGCAGTAAACGGCAGCCACCAGCCAATCACGCGTCCTTAACACAGATAAACGAGCACACGGTACTTTATCAGATAAAACTGTCAGCTTTGTCACTCCGTGTTGTTTTTACAATCGAATCGTCCATTTCCCCACATAATGCAAGTTAGGCCTAAACACTGGACAGAAGTAAGATTTAAAAAAAGATGCACTAACAAGAAATAAAAGTCAGCCCCTGACTGGCTATGAAAGAACCACGGTAGACATCCAGCAAGCTTTTGTTTTTATGTTTTTTGTGTTTTTTACTTTTTCAGAGATAGTTTGTAGTGATCAAGGCAGGAATAAACTGCTGAAAATTTTACTGTTTGCTGGATGTCTACCGTGGTTCTTTCATTGCCAGACAGGGGCTGACTTTTATTGCTTGTCTTCACGACCACGAAGCCAATTTTCGCCGTCTTCTAAGATGCACTAACATTGCATTAGTAATTCGACGTGTCGTATGGTAGAATAAAAAATATTTGTAATTGACGTGTGAAGTTGGAACGGCAGACATACCAACAGGACACTACTAAAAAATCTAAATGCATGGTCTACTGAAGAATATCTACTATATTGCACATTATATTAAAAAAAATTGTCTTGTAACGTTTGCTACTACGATACGGCAAATGAGCCAGAATCTTGTGTGCGACGATGCAATCACTGACCAGATAAGTTTTCATCGGACGCTGATATTGGTTTTCTTACAAAAAAACAAACTAAAAGCTTCGTTGTTTTACAGTTTCCCGTACCCGTTGTTCTTGTTCATCATACTTTTACATTTTTTTAAATCTTCGAACACCATATTTCATAAATTCAGCAGGTAATTTGGTGTGGGGGGGGGGGGGGAGTAGGAGAAATCATATTGCGCTGAGGGTACGTGAGGTTGACTACTTTAAATTTATTTACACTTTTTAGGTGTATTAACAAAAGTTAAAATATTCACACGAAAATTGTGACAAAGTCCACATTGAATATAACACTGCAATTTCATGTGGCCAATTTTTGTTAGGCTACTCAATACAAAGTACTTGTTTTACTAGCGTTTTATAATTACTTTATTATTATTATTATTTGTAATTTTAAATCTGTGGTTAAAACTAATGTCGAATTAATAAAACTTACGTGAGTCTTCCTGTTACGGATTTTTAAAAAATCTGAAAGTCAGAGGCCATTAGGAATATCCTGCCCTCTCTGGCCAGTCCACTGTGAAAACAGGACATCATTCGCTTTGCTCACTCGTTCAATAGGAAACAACACCACAAATACGCGTAATAAAATACTGTAATATAACGCACTCGAAAAGCAGCGAGGATGGCGCAGTAATTAACAACAAAAGTCTTATACGAGCATCGCATTCATTGTACCGCCCAGATCCAATCATAGAAATTCGGTGTACCATCTAGATCACCTCAAAGGTAAGTGATGACTCACTTTGTGTTGTTCTGCGCCTTAAGAGAGGAGCCATCTCGACGTACACGATAGCCTCTAACCGACCGCAATGTTGAAGAGCTGACTTGCCGAAATGCGCAGTTACACGCCGCAATGTTTCGTATGATCGGCGTTGAGCGCACACCTTTACGCTGAGGAAGCGCTGACGTCAGCCACTGATCGTGTGACAATGGTTTTTTGCTCAGAGACCTTTTTAGAGGTTAGCGAACTAAAACCGCCCTAACTAAATTAACTAGAGCATAATACCTTGTGTACTGGTGCACTGCAAGTCACCCACCCGCATACTTGAATTTCGTCGGATCAGAATTAAACAAATGTGTCTGGTGTTTGAGGAGATGTCGCTGACGTAAATCGGCTACCCCCGTTTTTCGGCCACAACCGCATTAATTCGACGTGTGACACGTCGAATTAAAAAATGAATTATAACTTTTACGGCACACCCCCTCTTTTTACCGAATTAACTTTAACAGCCCCTGCGTGTTTAATATGCGATTTACTGTATGGGACAAGGAATTACAACCAATCCTTCAAAAAAAAAAAGTGTTCGGGTGAAACTAAATAGAATTCAATAATATGTACCACCTAAAAGGCTTGATACGTGCAGGGACCTTCTACTATCTTCCAGGTCGGTTCACTCAGTTGAACGCGTGTGAGCTGTAGTACAGCTATTTCCCGTGGTAAAGTATAACCGAGCGATGACGTTTTTGCTCCCAAACCAATCCTCGAAGCAGACGACGCTTGGTTTTTCGAAACCAACAAAAAAGTTTGTTTCAATTAGCGAGTAGTTTTTAACGAAATTAATGAGTAATTTTGAAATATCTGATCGCTCAATCTTTACTGAACGTTAAAATACACATTATTAAAACAAAACGACAAATTCTTACCCGATTACCCAAGACGAGAGTAGCTGACGTCGTTGCGTCGAAATCAAAACAATGGCCTGCTTTTACGATGATCTCTTGTGACGGTGCTCTCCGTCTGATAACAAACGTTGCTATTTTCAGTTGCATTGTCGATTGTACTGGTAGGTTAATACACTTTAAAACAATTTACACAACTAGCTGGACCCGTGCATGCTGCAGGATGATTGAATTTTCCGAACTTAGCTTTTCCCGGTGTTTTGTCGTCTTAGGAAAGTAACTGGCGCTGTCAATTTCTCCTCCTTCCCCCCTCCCCCTCCTGTACACCTCAACCCGCGTCTTTGCCCCAACACCCTCCAAACCGAACTGCACCCCCTCCCAGACTCCTGCAATGTGGGGTGTTTAGCTCCCCGGCACCTTACGTGTTTAGGCTTTGTTTTTAATGCTCCCCTCCCCCCCCCCCC
>JAHWFP010216064.1:78153-88701 GCA_023313725.1 Lithobius niger
CCCCCCCACCTACGCCTTCCCCCCCTCAGAGAATCGCCGCCCCCCCTCCCCCCGAAATGTGACAGTCAGCCTCCTACCCTTCTTTCTCGCCCTTGTCATCCTTCCCTGGCCGGAAATCGGGACATTTCTACGGATGTTTTGGTGTAGACCCGGAAAGGTCACAATGAAGTTTGGCTGAAGTCTAAAAAAATCCAATCACTGAGAAACCCAGCATTCAGTAAGCAAGTAACTCGCTCATCAGCGAAAAGTCAAACCGTCGACAATGGCACACTCCACAACAAAATTAGGTTCATTGTCGTTATAATTTTTGCAATTATAATTGTTGTTCATTTACCGTGTATGAACGGCCGCGCACGCAATGATTGTTGCTGCTTACTTTGAAACTATTCAGCTCAGCTCAGTTCAGAAAGCCTAATTCTACAAAGCAAATACGCTATTTTATCGTTAATAGCTGCCAATTTCGAGGCTACGAATGTAGCTTAGTTGAAAACTATACGGGTTTAGCTGAAACATGAGGTGTTTCATTTTACCCATCAAGTATGAACTGTTTTCGATGAAAGTTTGAAATACATAACACGTGCGCCCAGAATTGTTATGCACCGTAGCAAAGACATCACACGTGCACGAAGAATAAAAAAACGTTTTTTAATTGTAACGATAAAATTTAATTGTTGCTGCTGCTGATCCTTGAGCGCTTACGGTTTTAATATAGTAGATTGTAGCGGTCCGGCTTACGTTTGATGATGAGTACTCGTTCGTTTGTTAGTCCAATTTTGTGTCGATTCATCAGCAAAATCAATAACCAATGAGATGCAAGAATCAGTAAAATGGCGCGAAATGGGAGCAGATACGTCAGATGCGTTTGAAGCAGCTCCCAAAATCTCGCACGGTTTCTCGCGGTAAAGCGTAATAGCAAGTGGGACCACCCTATCAAGGCTACGTATAATCCAAGCTCCCTGGATACGCGGTCCTCTAGACAGCTGTTCTGTCAATAATACTTTTCTCAAATAGCCATCCAACCAGCTTTCTGCTTAACATGTTAGTCTTGCTACTAATTTTACAACCTGACCCCTCCTGTGCACAGATTATTTGTTGATTCAAACAAATTGTGCTGCATAAGCTGCAAATTATAAGCGAAGTTACAGACGAAAACCAGGAATGCTTATAGTTTGTGTTAGTGCCACACTTTACAAGACTGCACGCTACAAGTGTTACGTTGTTTAATAGCTTTACATATCAGAAATTATTTTCCACTTCTTATGACAAATTTAACTTTTAAAATTTAACAAATGTTTTCCCAAGGATTTGTTTGCCCTAGCCACATTAAAAAAAAACCTCCTTCACAAAGCCATTTAACATTCTGCCGAATTTTTTGACTAACCAGGGTGATTATTTTTTTTTTATGTGCTGCCGAAGAACTACTCCCGTAACAGATTCGTGTGCTAATAAGCCTAACGTCTAATAGATTCAATGCTAATTGCTTATTTTCAACAGGTCGGCTTCCCGAATTTTATTAACCTAGCGAAAAACCATTAAAAACCCCTCTTGCCTTAATGCTTAAATGTTCTACATATAAAATTTGAAGTTTTTCAGATGAACGGATGTGTCGTAAATTGCTGCCAACCATACTGCCAAATCGAGATATTTCGGAAAGAAACTGTAAAGGTTAAACTAACCCAACCAATCTTCGAGCTGATCAAACGAATTTTATTGTTATTGTTTTACTTATTGTTAGGCTTTTTCGTTGATGTATTGCCTTGGGGGCTGATGTGGGGGGGGGGGGGGGTATTGGGCACACCTGCCCCATACCAAATTATAGATTTTTTTTAAACTGGTTCCCAAAGTAGGGTATAGGCCCCAAAAAATAACTTAATGGTTGTTTCTTATGTCACTGGGACAAACGACCTTAAAAATGAATAATCTCAAATTCGTTAAGAAAACAGGAAAATAATGTCTGGTAACGTGAAAAGAAACGATCTATAACGGAGTTTTTGTTCAGAATTTCAGTTATTCTTTTTTACGTTTGACGGTTGGGTGTGATGCACGTAAGTAAATTCCTTTTATCTATAAGTACGCTCTTGATTATGTTAGAGCCTTCTAGAAATAACATTAGAAGTAAATTGTTGGTATGTAAAACAATAAACCTTCATTTGACTTCAGTCTTGACAAAACAGACCAGACCTGTACTTCGATTTTCATTGCTTGAATGAAGGAGGTGAAGGGAAGATGACTTTCCCTCTTGGTGCGATGGCGCTCCAAATGAAAAGCATCGGGCTCAGGGTACGTTTTAATAACTCTACAGACACATCGCACGGTCAGAAATCCAAAGAGGTGCATTGAAGCCCTGATTGAGATGAAAGACTACTTCTAATCAATCACGTGATTGAGACGGGATGGAAATGAGGGGGGGGGGGGGCGAAGAAGGAGGAAATGTCAATGTGATGGCAGCCATGCAGCCCCCAACACGTCTTCAGTGAGGTGACTACCTCTGTGGATTGCACCAGCCTCTAATCAAGAGGTCATGAGGTATGCTGCAGACTCTTCTGTCTAGGATATAAAAAATAGGCATATTCATGGCCATGGCTTTTAAGCACTGTAAATCGCCTACCCGACCCGGAGGCGCGGAATTGTACCGACACGGAGTTAGTTAACTCCGGAATATTCATAAATACTGACCCCTGCGTCGGACCCGGAATAACAGTAACTACGAATTCGTAATTTGCGTTAAAAGTGTCGGAAACAATCCGTAATTGTAGTAACACGGATTTGTAGTAACACGGAATTGTAGTAACACGGTTTCTGATGTTATACGGGGCGGCAGCGCGAGCGAGGCAGGGACGTTATTTAATCATCAACAAAATTAGGAGTTACGGTAAATCCGTGTTACCACAATTCCGGATTATTTCAGACACTTTTAAAGCAAATCACGAATCCGAGTTGCTGTAATTCCGGGTCCAACACAGGGGTCAGAATTTTAAAAAATTCCGGAGTTAACGTAACTCCGTGTCGATACAATTCGGGCGCCCCAACAGCCCTGGCAAAGCTACGGCTCACCCCCTCCCCCCTAAAATGCTTTACAAAGGTCAGAAATCCTGAAATTACCTAGATTTCATGATTTCTGACCTAAAGCGTTTTAGATCATAATTTTTCAGCTAGAAATTTACTAACAGCGTCATACACTCACGGAAATCAATGTTTCATCCCCTTCCGTGGTCTTTCTGCACCAACGTTAACTAAAAGCTTCATGCATAAAACAAACTAAATAAACTATAAACTAATAAACTAAATGCCTGAACAAATGAGAATAAAGGCATTGCGTTAATGTAGACCGAACCCAGTTCACGTAAGTGAAAGACCGCATAAACGCTGAATTTTCCCCAATAGAGTTAGACCTAAACGCGCTCCCTGGACAGAAGTAAGATTCTAATTATAACTTTGTTACGGCTCACGCCCTTTTTTTTATCGAATTAATTTTGACAGCCCATGGGCGTTTAATAGGCGATATACGGTAGCGTAGTTTCTTCAACAATACACAAACTTTTGAAGATGGAGATAGTGATTTGAAGCCAAATCGGTGTCGTGCTGTACAGAGCACGAATGTAAAGAATATTAAATTATATAGCACTCAAAAGTTCGCATTCAGTATCAGCCTGAAGTCTTACCCACTCATCACTCTTTTGTACAGCAGTAAGCATTGTTCGGCTATAACGTTACCCTGGGCGACCAACACGCAGGAACACTTCCAATCACTGAACCACCCTAGTCTTTGTGATCATAACCGAAGCTAAAAAAAAAAAAAGATAAACAATATGCTGAAAACCTTGATGCTATCTTAAGCACACAATTTAGAAAGAACAATGATAAATTACCTCCCTGTAGGGGTTTGCTCAGTCCATTCGTTGACCTCCAGGCTTGGTCACGTGTTCATGCACGTGAGAAGTTAAAAAGCGACGAGAAAGAAAATACGACAAAGCGGATACCAACATGCGCGTGAAGGTTGCTTGCGGATAAACGCTTGTAACGCTAGGGACGCGCAAATCCGCTAGTTGTCGCGACACGCAAAGAGCTAAAAATAGCTAGCTGTACGCAAAATCAGAAACCAGAAATTTAGTTCTATTCTAAGTTTAGTTTAGTTTATGTTTGTTTCATACATTTGAGTTGTACTAACCAGTGGGACACATCGACATACAATTACTGCTGCTGAATGAATTGCTTTAATTTACCAGACAGTAAAAACAGTTATCCAATGCACTGCAATACGTTTGTTGTCTTTCCTGGCTTTCTTTTAAACTTGTAATTTCTCTAATCTTACGAGTTCGTAAGAGTAGACGCTACCCTCCTGACCGTTGATGGCTCTTCCGTTATGTCGTCGTCATGACGTCATTCTCGTTCGCGTTGCCTGGCCCAGCGAAGCGAAGACGACAGATTTGAATCTGTTTGAATCGCTTGGCTCTTCTGAACGCGGGGAAAAGGATTGCGAAAGTTTGCTTGGTTGCTACGCGCGAGCATGAACAGCACTTCGCGTGTTCATGAACCAGGCTTTACTCGGTCTGAGTAACGATAGAGTCAGGCTCGGACTGGCCATAGTGCCATTGACACAGGCGCCCATAGGCTACATAACTTTCGGCGCCCCTTTGGTAGTCTATTTTTTCCTCCTCCCCACTAAGAAAAATGAATAATTTTGAATTCCCTGTCCGCTAATGACCTTTCCTTTCAGACACAAATTCCCTTCTCTATTCTACTTCCCTTTACTTAAGGTTTTAACATATTTTTTTACCGCGCCCCCCCCCCTCCCCAACCCACTCCAAAATTTCTGAAAATAGTATTACTTGAAATATAAGATGTGTGTTGAAGAATGCATTCCGAAACAGAATATGGAAATAATCAAAGATATTTCAGCTCGACCCGGGATTTTGCTTCTGCTTGGAGAGCTTAGAGCGCTTCCCAAAACTCCTACGGTTGGAGGCACCATCAGTTTCCTGTAAAATGCATAGCGCCCCTCACCGGTCATTTTGATAAATGGCACAGGCGCCCTTTCCTCCCCAGTCCGACGCTGGATAGAGTGAGGATGTGGACACAACAAGCTGCCCACACCTCCCCTGGCCTATCATGTAAAACTCAGTTGCAACATCAAGCAAACCAAGCTTAATCAATTTAGCACCACCACGTTGTGTAATCGTACCAAACTAATACTGACATTCAGTGATCGATTAGGGCTTATTAGTGCTCGAAAATATTAGTGCTCATTCAAGAAAAGAATTATAACACTTTCAAAGGTGGTAGTGCCAAATTGGTGTTCACAGGACCATCCTCTATAAAATATTGAAAAATATCTAATTTTTTAGTGCTCACTCAGTCTCGAAAATTAGAATTGTTGCTATGCAAGTCCGTAAATTATCACTTTTTCGAAGGGTCGGTGCTATTTATGCTATATGGCTAGTCCCTTCAGCCGCCGCCGATAGCCGAAGCCAGAAATAGGTTAGCCGAATATTCGCCTTATTTTTGTTTGGCTAGCCATTAACCAGCCATCGCCAATAAATATACAGGCTAGCCATAAAATAATTTTAATTTGTTAAATATCACACTCAGTTGCGATTCGGTCTCACTTTTGGAATAGTTTGAATTTGTACCTTGTGTATCTTCGAAATGCGAATCGGACGTAAAAACTTTCGCTTGGCATCAAGTTAGCATTCACGAAATTGAGCGAGCGATAACACGGCCTCTATCATCTCTTTGCTGCCTGCCAGCTTTAGCCAATGAGCTTGTCCTGAGCTGGTCACATGACTGAAACACATCACAGATGCACGAATCCGAAATTGAAACGTATTTGGCAGTATCAAGTCTTGACTAGAAGTATCAGGATAATGCAGTTCTGGAATGACAATGCCTCAACGATTCCAATATTATCGCAACTATAGCTGAAGTTTACATGGGAATGTCGTCGAGTTCTGTTGCTGTTGAAAACATGTTTTCGATCACCTCGCTTATTTGCAACAGCCGTAGAGAAATTAAATAGAATATCATTCATACATGACAACTATAATGTGATTACAGGTTAACTTAAAAACATGTATCTTATTGGGGTGTAAATAAGCAGTAAACTAAAAATGGTGTTTAATTTTACCATTGGCATTGTGTAGAATTTTGATGTTTGATTTAATTACTGTACAGGGTGGTCCATAAAAAACTGACGACCCAACATTTTCTAAGTCCAACTTTTCTAGTTGGCACCCCTCAGAACCAGGAGACGACAGAAATCTTCCCGTTTCATTATACTTGATTTCTGTCCTCTCCTGTTTCTGAAGGGTGCTAACTAGAAAAGTTGGACTTACAAAATGTTGGATCGTCAGTTTTTTGTGGACCACCCTGTATTGCTCCAATTTTAATGTAGGAATTGCCAAAATTAGTGTAGGCTAAGCCGGTAGCCGCCGAAATTGACTTACGCCGTTAGCGGCCGAAAAAATTGTCAGCCAAGATTGGGTAGCCGAAAATCGGCCGAATTTTTTCATAAACCAGCCGAATAACGTAAAATTGAACGGCTGAGGGGTCTAGCTATGGCACCACCCGCACTGAACAGCTCCAAACATGTCCCATTTTTTAGTTCTCGATTAGTGTTCGTTCAATAAAAGAATTATTATAACACTTTCAAATGTGGCGGTGCCAAATTGATCCAGCAGCACCGCCCGCTCTGAACGGCTCCAAACATGTCCCATTTTGCTTTTTCAATAAAAGAATTATGAATATTTGTGGTGTATAGTTGGCAGAGCGAGCGTCGACTGAATACGGATATATAAATTATAAAGTATTATAATTCTTTTGTTGAAAGAGCACTAAATATAATTTTCGAGTACTAATTGTCGGTATTTAATTGGGTACGATTCAACGACGTGCTGGTGCTTAATTTATGGCGTTGGCAAAGCTTCGTGGTTTATTCACGTACAACCTGTCGAACGTTAATAAACCAGATGGGTAACCTGATCTTGCCTCCCAACTGAGTTAGGGGCCCGCACACACAGTGGCCAAGCCGCGGTGCCAGGTCGCTGCGGCCAACGAGAATGCTTACGGTGTATGTAGCAACTCGCACTTGGCCGCAGCGGCCAGCCTGTCGTCGCGGCCACTGGGATCCCGGGCGGCGTGCAGGCGCCCACAGGGCGACCATACTTGCTCCTGGTTCATTTTTCACCACGTGATCGATAATTATCAATGAAAAACGGACGTCGCCGCGCGGCCCGTCGCCGTATTTTTTGGCCGCGACGACCACTGGCCGCTCAGTGGGCGGGCGGCCTCATTCCGTGGCTGAAGTTCCAGACAGGGAAGATTGCTGACAAATTAAGGCAACATTTCATGACGGGGAAGCTTTTAGTATGGTTAAGAACTCTCACAATTTACATGTTATGCTTCGTTTGAACATAAGTTTTGAACAATTGTTCATCATACGTAGCTTTTACCATTGCCGTATAACGATTAAGTGCTCCAAATAACGTGGATGCATACCATTAATTTTAGATGGAATCAATGCCAGTGAAGAGTGCACGCACACATCTCCGAGGATGCTACTCAGGTCATCTCGACTGGCGTTGATCAGACTAATATTGTTCCGTAAAGTGATGACACAACGGAAAAAGTAAAGTGCAGAAAGTACGCTAAAAGTTCTGGTTCGTATGATTCTACGCAAGGTGACATGCCCAGTGCGCAGTGACGTCAAGAAGAAGGCACCATCAAACTACGTTATTTTTAGAATTTTGAGAGCGAAAGCCCATCAGTTATCTACTTATATAATTGAAGTATGCATTTGGCACGGTTGCAATGATCAGACGCGCTTCGCTTGTAACTGAGAACTAAATTTGAAGTTTGCAGAAATACATCTCACAAAATACGCATTGACCAAAACAAAGTGGACGACAATAAAGACAGCTCATAATGTAGTTTAATTGGATGTCAGTTTAATAAACCTTTTCAAATTCTCCTTAAATCACTTAGTTGAATTTCCGTTCGATTACATACGTGTTTTCAATACAAAGCAAACATATTCTGTTTAGGGATCGGTCATTATTTATCGCCGGGGTAGGGGGTGGTCATGATATTTTTGGACCCTCTCGAGGGGGGGTTATAAATTTCTCAGGTCCAGTCAAGAGGGGGAGGGGTCGAAAACGTACTAACCAACTGTAAGAAAAAGTCATTTTTGGACCTCAAAAATGGCACTTTCAGCAGTCAAAATTTCTAAAAACGCCTCAGCTTCTGGACCCCCCGTGATGTAAGTGTTTACAAGGTTATGAAGTTATTACTACCATTACTTCCATTACCAGTACAGTTTTTATAAAGGACTTTATAGAAAAACTTGGCACCTGGTTTCTTGGCTTCTTCTGTCTTTCAGGTGCTGACTATGTTATGGATACGCTTATACAAGCAAACAGTGTGTTCATCATACTCATTGTATGAATGTCGACAAGAGATGGGTGTAAGGAACCTTTTATAGAACATTTTTAACCCAACATGTCTTTTCGTTAAAAATGACACTTTTCCTTACAACTAATGGTAACTGTCGGTGTGGAGAGGTACTTAACTTAATATGGCTATAGCACTAATCTTGTCTACAAGAATCATCTGCAGACAGTCTCACTAGGTATACAATAAGCACATTTTTTTTTGGGGGGGGGAGGGGTTACATTATTTTGGAACTTGAGTGGGAGGGTCAAGGAAATACCGAAAAAATCGCCTATTACCAGCCCTGGAAAAGCCCCCCCCCCCCCTAAAATGCTTTAAGATTAGAAATCGTGAAATTAACATACAGCCAGCCCCCTCCAACTAGGTAATTTCACGATTTCTGATCTTAAAGCATTTTAGATCGTAGTTTTTCTGCTCGAAATTGACTAAAAGCTTACATTCAAGGAAATCAATCTTTCATCCACTTAAATCATACCCATTCATACCCAAAATTAACTAATAGCTTCATACATAAAGCAAACTAAATAAACTAGTGAACTAAAAAACTAAATTGCTGAACAAATGAGAATAAAAGCATTGCGTTAATGTTAGACCGAACCCACCGTCACGTACGTGAAACGCCCAATTTTCCGCGATGCAATTAAGCCTAAACACCTTTCCTGGTCAGAAGTAAGCTTCCAATTATAACTTTGTGACGGCCCACCTCCCTTTTTATTTATCGAATTGTTGTGAACAGCCAATGGGCGTTTAATCGGCGATTTACGGTGTTGCTTCCGAAGGTTTGCTTGGATATCAGTGTCTGGAGATGCCTTTGAAACGCAATGGCGAACGAATATAGAACATTAAACTTGAACTATGATCACACGTAAGCGACTCGAACGCAACGGTGGTTCTAGCGAGTAGTTTCCCCACACCAAAATCCAAACCAGCTGTAGATAAAAAAAAAACTGACATAGTGATACAAAAATCAGACAGAAATATAACAATTGCTCATCAGACCACACGTCACTGAAACGAAAACCTGGAAGGTGCATGTGAAATACAACGTGCGACGTTTCGCAGCTTACTGCACACCGTTATTAAGCAAAAAGATAAAGCGCCAATGCTTAGTACAATTGAAAGGAAAAAAAAGGATTAAAAACTCATAGGTTGGTGTATGCGGTCAAAAGACGTTATGTTCGGGTTTTTAGGTGTTATTTCGCTGAATAATGATTAGTCTAACAATTGATTATTTTTATAGTTAAAGAGAAACTCCCTTCCTGAGCATGTGGTTATGGCGCATAATGTGACATCATTTAAAGCAAAGCTATCAGCTATTAAACCACGGGTGTGACGTCACGCTAACTGCACACCATGATAAATTTCCGTAGGTTAAATCCCGTTTACCGTGAGCGGAAGTGTGCGTCATCGCAAAAAGTGTGTGTTATCAAGTTACCCCACACTTTTACCGATAACCCACACTTTTGACACTTCCGGAACACACGACCGGGAACGCACACACCAACAACCAAATACAGCGTGCAAAAAAACGTAACGCAATAAAAACGTACAAAAGGAATTACTTAAAAGGAACGTAACTCTCACATGTCTGGCCCATAACTAAGCTTATGCACTCCGCGTATCCCCCCCCCCTCCACAAACTAAAATGCAACGACCTTCATTCATACCGATACCCTATTACCGTACTTTTTTTTTTAACAATTCTCAAACTACAAACGCACAAAATGAATTACATACCTTCCCAGAATGTCCCAGCACAATGGCTTTCTATCCCTGCGTCTTCTTATCGAATTTTTTTCATTCCGAAAAGCTTCGAAAACCCTAGCGAACTTGCTAGCGTGAAAAATGGCGAAACGACGCGTTCGTCTCCCTCCCACCCACTCCCCCTCCCTCCACAAAGTTGCCGCAAAGGACTCCTCCGTTTACCAACCACTCCACCCCCTACAGAAACTAAAATAGAATGACCTTCATTCATATCTAGATACTGATTGATCACCGCTTTATTGAAGCAATTTTCACAAAACACAAACACATTTTTAATATACGAGCTAGCTTGACGTCCCAACCATGGTATAAAACACTTATTGGTGAGAATCGAGCGGG
>JAHWFP010216064.1:89101-99102 GCA_023313725.1 Lithobius niger
ACCTATATATGGTTTTATAGAGCAATGTTGTGATTTCCCGTTGCATGAAAATACTGTGATTTCCCGTTAGTAGTCGCCCAAACTTTCATTAGATTTAGTTAGAGCCAGGGTTAAGAGACATAGGGCCTAGATCGCGTTTGCATGAAAACAGTGTCACTGGAAAAAAACATGACGTCATCAGTATTGTGCCTCTTTGTTAAAAATACAGCTTGAATCATTATTTATACAGTCAATTTCGTTTGACAGACATACAAACAAACAAAAGAAATAAGATTATCGAGATTTCCACTTCGGACGCACAAACAATTAAGATTATCGAGATTCTCACTGCGGACGTCAACACCATTGCGGACAAACAAACAAACAAATATTACGATCTTAGTTATATAGATTAAGAGTCAAAATTCATGGCCCAATTTTATTGATTTACGAACTTAAATCAACATGTAGAATGCATGTGGAAAATTCGAAGAGAATCAAACAGCGGGGTTAAAAGCGATCTTGAAAACTGACAGACAGGTAAGACAGACACCAGGAGAGGATGAGAAGCTCCTTTGCTCAACTTCGTACCGCCCCTCACTAAACGAAAAAAAAAAAGCGTGGACCTAAGTCAGGACATAAAATTCCGCCAATACGAAGATACAATGACCTCCTTCCTGCAAATGCTGGTTGGAAAAGAACTTTCTGGCTTGTAGATTTTTTCTACCCGTTTCTGCTGATGCATTCTTCTCTGCAACTTGTCGTCAATACGAATTGGTTATTTTTCGCTGAAAACGTATAGCAGGAACGACATGGTGCGGAAGGACCCTCTGCAGCCTTCGTTGTACCCTTGAGCAATCATAATTGTATTGGACTAGGTACAGGGACATCATTTTCCGTTCAAAGTCTATCGATCGCTCCTCGGTCTATCTATTCGTACTTCCCTATACATTGGCCAACTTAATACGCTCCTGATGACTTCATCAAATGGCAGTTGGCGACCAAAGAAAACGATCCAACTCTGGTCTACCGCCTGGGGCCGTAGGGTATGGTCGGTGGTTGAGGAGAGAGGGTCACTACGAGACGGCCGATGAGTCACTGATTGACAGCGGCTATCGAACTGGGGTCATTCGATATCAAGCTTGCAGTTGAACAGGGACTTCTTGCTTGCACATCTCTTCAGAGTCGTGCGTGACTCAATGGCATATCATGTAGCTTGGACTGGACAGCGCCATTCAAGAACGCACCACCATGACCTTTCTTTGGTGAAGTACAGAGCACAGATGTGTGGATTTAAGTATTACTGTTTAAAAACACCAAAAGAATGAGGGAAAATTATACTGCACCAAATTTTATCCAATAGTCTTCCAAAATTATAGTTGTTAGTGAATACCGCCAAGTATCCAAAACTACGAAAGGTATATATCACTTGCTGCCTAAGATATATTTTTACCATTGCTGCTACCAAAGTAAGTAAAAAACGCGGCGAAATTATGCTAAGCATGCCGAGTTGTTTTGGCTAAATTACACCGGCTTTTACTTTAGGCCATGGATGGAATGTAACTACGTCATGTAGGTGAAGTGAGGTGAAGAGAAAACGTTCTGATTTAATTTAGCACACACTTTTACTCAGAGACAAATCATAAAGATGAATTACAGTACATTACGGCATATTTGGAACCGGCCGCACATTGTCAAATGAACTTCCATGTTACCACAGTCATATCATACCGACGCTGCATCAAACTCGCAGCCATTCATTCAAACTAGTGAAGCCTCTGACAAGGTTGGTTGTTCGCTCTTCCTTTTTTGCTGTGCGAGTTGTTGCTCCATGGAATGCTCTTCCATCTCAGCCGGTTCTCTCTACATCCATCCAGAGTTTTAAACGCGGACTTGACTGGTTGAATCTCCGAAAGTTATTGATAAGACCGGAACTATGTCCGACTTTCCCATTTGCCCATAAGTAAAGTAAACAAAGTGGATCGGCATCAGTGGCCCAGGCCCTTTCCTTTCGCACTATAATGAGTGTAAATAACCATTTATTTGTTTATTTATATCTATTTATATCAGAAAAACCAAAAGTTCGTGCCGTTCTCGTAGTAAATTTTACGCTTTACCTAAATTGCATATTTATGGCCAAATAACGTTCACTAGGTAGCGCGATAGAAAATATGTGGTTACAAACTTACAGTCTCTAGCTTGATAAACTATTCAGTCTTGGTCCAAAATTCTGGTAAACCAAGGTTATAAACCATCGTTGTTAGGTGAGGGTTAAAACATGGCAGCGGTTCAATTAAGAGCATTAGGCATAAGAAGAATTACAACAGTTGGGGCCCCGATCATCACAGCATGACCATCCTAGTCTGCAATTAGTAAGCGAAGACCAAGCACACGGCCACCCCCCCCCCCCCACAAGACACAAAAGATTAGCAGTGTTGCACAACAAACTTGAAATAGCACAGCATGATAGGGGAGCATTGTCGACAGGAGGGGAAGGGAAAACATCAAGTACTAAATTGAAGCACACAAGTTAATGCCAACGCACCCAGGGCACAGCACAAAGAGTGCAAATCCCAACGAAAAGTACTCACAGGCAAATAATTCGCACCATTGTTAGACACAGTCTACACAACCACTACAAATTAATGCTACGCAAGCCAAAGTAACCAAGAAAAACAACTCGGGCTTGTGCAAAACACAAGATACAGAAGAAACACGACTCTAGCTTCCAAGAAGCAAAATGGGCATTGGTCAAACCAAGTCGCAGCAACAAACGAGAAGGGACAAGAAAACTTGCGCATTTTAGACTCACTTTCCCGACGAATTGCAGCGATTTTTACCTCATGGGCATTTTTTCCAACCAATCTGAAATCAGCCAAACTCTTACAGGTTAAAAGGCCCAGTCTGCTACTGAGCCGTCTTTCACATTAACCCTAAAGCAATTAGGCTTGTACTGATCGAACATCAACTGATGTACTACTGTTCAGAATCTCGATAACTTGGCAGGCCGGCAGCGACGTACTAGCATGTGTGCTAGATGATGCATCGTACAGCATTTGTACTAGGGTGCCACCATTTTGCCATCTTAACTGTATGCCCAGCAGAATTTAGCTTGCATTCTCCGTTATGTACTTCAATGCCCCAGTCACTGCCACAACTTGTCAACAATGTATGGTTTAGCAGTGATAGAGTCGGCAAAGAGGAGGATCATCTGATGACCTAATTTATTTAAGCATCCTTTCACTTCATCCAAAGCATAGACTTCATTTAAGAATAATCAGTTCATCCAATGAATAGGCTTTATGTAAGTATCCTTCCAGTTCATTCAAAGTGTAGGTTTTCTTTACGCACCTTTCCAGTTCATTCAAACCATAGGCTTTATTCCTTACAGTTCGTCCAAAACGTAAGCTTTATTTAAGTATCCTTACTTCTTCTAAAGCGTACCTGTTATTTAAGCATGCACCCAGATCGTCCAAAGAGTAGGCTTGCTGTATGCATCGTTCTAGTTCATCCAAAGGTAACTTCCAGATCTGGCATGATAGACATTTTCAAATGCAGATGAATTCACTTCTGGTCAAATGCAGTACATATTGTTCTAATGTTGTCCTTGACTCGACCATGAGATAATTTCAGGTATAATTACAGTTTACAACCCAATGGTTTGAACCTCCCGATGAAATAACATTCTTTAAAAATGAATGAGCAAAAGTGGGCTAAAACTCGGACATCAACCTAGTTCATCATGCTACACATGCCGCCAGATCTAACCTTTGGACAGAATTAACTAAATCTGGGCTGGTCTAACTGTATCTGGCCGTGCCCGGCTTTGTATAAATGGATACGGCTGAAACTAGCCTGATACAACTGGATATTGCTATGGTCATATCTGGCTGTATGTAAGTAGGTATGCCCATTGGCCGAACCAGGCAAGATCTAATTGGCTCTAACCCTATCTGGTCAGGTATGTTACCATGTTAATGAACGGGAAAAGAACTGTACATACTGCAGGATATACACGCCGACACCAAGTACTCGCGTTTAGACACTATTGTAAAACAATATTTCTGCCCTCTTTTGGAGGCGATTTTCAAGGTATAAACCCACCAGAATCTCAGGTATTAACATAGAATGACTAAAGTTTCACAATTCTACTGTATGTGCCTAGTAACTACATCTCGCCGGATCTGCAGAATCTAACATCTGCAGGATCTACATGTGATTAGATCTGCTAGATACGTGGCACCATTTTTTCTCAGCTTCCTATTTGCTTATCATATAGTCTAAACTGTTTTATATTCTTTTACTCAACTACTTACTGAATTGTTGTTACGTCTGTACAACTCATAACTGTCAAGTGCCTGAAAGCCGCAAAATCATTTAAAATTGAATAAAAAAGTCAGGGTCGTAACCATAATTTTTTTTTTGGCCACAATGGAAGCCAACCTTGCCATTAAAATCCTTCCGGTTCGTCCAAAAGCATGTAAGTTTTATTTAAGAATCTTAGTTTTATCTACATCCATCCAGAGTTTTAAACGCGACTTGACAGGTTGGATCATCGAAAGTCCTTGATGCGACCGGAACTCTGTCCTACTTTCTCATTTGCCCAGATAGTGTTTTCATAGAACAATAACCAGAGTACAAAACACGCAGCTGATTGCCTCAAATTAACTAGTTCTTGTTACCGAACTATTTACCCACAGCGACCGATGTGAATGCTGTGGCCTTGCTACGGCCCTGAAGAAGTAACAAATAGCATATATTTTACTAAATAATCGCATCAGTTAACGATCCAGTATGCTATAAGTTGCTGTTTTTTTTCAAAAATTCTACAAACCGTCCAAGAAATCGTGACGTTCGTTTGCCAGTATGTACTTATGTATATACCCCTGAACTTACAATTTAGATATGGATTTAATCAAAATTAGTTTCATCTGGTCACAGCTGATTAAATCCAGCAAGATGTGGCTTGATTCTACCATGCATATCTGGTGTGACCTTGCTATGCCTTACTACTTCTAGGTAAATCTAGCTAGATGTGGGCGAATTTTGGACATGAGCAGATCTAGCCACTGATCATACTTGGTCAGAGATAACCAAATCTGGTCATGTGAAAATGGATCTAATTAAAGGTGTAGGGATCTGACAAAATCAGTCTGTATCTAACCATGTCTGGCCAGATGTGAGCCAGTTTTGGGTATATGTACATAACTGCAGGCCAGATATGGATCATATCTGGAGTCCATGTGTGGCATACATATGGCTAGATATGGAGGTGGAAATATCATCGAGATCTGGACTTTCTGTTGGGGCTTGGTCACGGCAGCTAGCGAATATCTATCGTCATAAACAAGACTAGATAATCCGTTGAGTAGAATGGACGCTAAGCATAATGCCCTGACAAGAACACATTTCACAATTGAAAAACTACCTTTTATTCGTGGACAAGACATTTCGTTGTTTCATAA
Source organism: Lithobius niger (assembly GCA_023313725.1). NCBI lineage: Eukaryota > Metazoa > Arthropoda > Chilopoda > Lithobiomorpha > Lithobiidae > Lithobius > Lithobius niger. Next base: position 94,546 of record JAHWFP010216064.1, read on the forward strand.
CACTGAAATTGGCGGGAAGTGTTACACAAGTAGCGCTTGATACTGACGTTGGCAAGAATCTTTTGAATGTCTTGCGTACAGGGCTAGAGGGACCATTGCCTTCCCACTTTTCGCTAGGACCCAGTTAATAATAGTCCCCCTACGTCAAAGAATTCGAGAAAAAAAATTTCTTTAGTAGTTTTTTCATTTTAACGTGGTTTTGATATTTTGATTTCTGCTTACATTCGTAACACTAGACTTGGAACTACGCTTGCAGTGTAGCACGTGTATCGTGTACGAGCTGTTTTGCCCTAGGCGAACAATAGTAGGCTACAGAAAAAGCCTAACATTCAATGTGCAAATGACAAAGTGAAATTTGCGTTATTAGAGTCGATTGAGACTCTTATGCGAACGGTTTGTCTATCTGTGTCTGCCTGTATGTGTGTTCGCGCTATAACGTTTGAACGAATTATCGGATTTCTGTCAAATTTTGCACAGATTCTATGGCACATTTGTAGGTCTAAGTTCGAAAATGGGTCGAATCAGTTGGGGAAATCCTCCACTAGAAATAATCAAAGAAAGCAAAGCAAACGCAGCAAACGTACGAGGTTCGTTACTTTTTCTTCAGCCTATACTGACGTCATCCATTCACGACCAATTACTGTGAACTACATATGTAGCCTTCGTCAGTGGCTGATGTTACCACCATCCGACCAATAACTGGCAACTTTCAGAAATTATTCTACAGATCACTGACATAATCACGCGGCCCCGCTGATGTGTACGTTCCTATACTCCGTACGCGATTTGTAAACTGGGCGTGGCTCGCGAGCAGCTTGATTGTCGCGCACTTTTTCCCGGAGTCGGTGTGCCTTGTGGCTATCTATAGACCGCGCCAAGGCTTGTATGTGCGCGATCATGGTTTTGTTATTTGATGCCAATTTTTTTTAATGTCGACTTTTTAAAATTTTTTTATTTACAGGCCCTTCTCCATCAATAGGGAACCGGGGAATCGAAAACAAACAAAAAATATCGGGGGGGGGGGGGGTATAAGATAAATTTCAGGCTGAATTCAAAAAAGAGAAAATACTTTTTTTCTTACCGAATCTCATTTTAGCCTGTTTTCTTTCTACTTACACTGTCATAATTTCGACTCAGGCCATTTCAGCAGTGGAGTAAATAAGGATGGTGGAGTAAAAGGGTTTCCCCCACCCTAATATCGTGCCGTGGGGCATAAAATCTTTGGAAAAATGTATTTAATTACTTTTTTCTTTAAAACATTCGCCACCGCCTTTTGGGTATTTCTTCTCCCCCCCTCCCCACCCTTCTTCTATTTTGGGTCAGACGGTAATAAATATAAAAAACACTTAGGTTTTAAGTTTTAATTCATTGTGGAGCTAGAAAAAAAAAAGTTAAGGAAGGAAGTGTGTTCTACTGTTGTGAACAATTTATTTGTGAAACAGTACAAATTTCAGATCTTTTCATTTTTGGTGGTTGTGAAAACAACCGTTTGTACAACTCTGAGAAGAGCTGTTTGTTCACAGCCAAGCTAGGGGGTTGCAGAAAGTGGGGAAAAAAATCCAGTTCGGAAAAGAAGCATGCCGCCTTTAACAAAACCATCCTGGCTGCCGGTGTGTAGCAAAATGAGTCTTTGGCCCTTTCCGATCGGAATAAGGCGATCAACCAAGCCGTCATTTGCGCTGTCAGCTGTGAGTCCGGTGCGCCTTTTCTATAGCTGCCATTGGCGTTCGCGCCCGTGACGCTCATTCACCCAAGTTTCATTCAAATAAATAAATACTGTAAATGAGACTGATTACTTCTTAAATGTCGTACCTGACGTAAAAATCGGCGACGCTGGGCAACAATTTCTGGACGCTTTTATTTAAAATTTCTATTGTTGCATTTTCCGTATTTCATCCCAAGTTTCTTTTTCACGGTTAAATGCCACGGAAGTTCTCCCATCTTTAAATCCAATCTTCGATTTGAACTTGGCCAAAACATTATCAAGATTTGGATAATTACCTTCTCGGTGAATTTCAGTTATTGCTGCACGAGCAGCTGACAGTTGAAAGTCGTCCAAGCTTGTTCCGTTGGCGCCTTTGGCCGTTATTTCGCTGCCGTTATAAACCGCGGAACTGTAGCCTCTGCTGCGGCTGGAGTGGCACTTGTTTCGGCGGGTAGTTGTGCGCCTTCGTTAACTATTTGTTTAACACAACTGAAAGAAACCTTTGTTGCATCTGACGTTTCTTGGGGAACGGCGTTCTTGCTCTTTGTTGGTTCCTTGCTTCGCAGATAACAATACACATTCCAAATAATTTCCCTAGTTGGCTGTGAATCATTTTACCTTTTTTTCCGATTGAAGAAGGCGTTAATAGACGCCATTTTGTGACTGCTGTACTGGCGGTTTTTTTTACCCATGATGCTAGTCGTGGTGCTGTACTGGAGTGGACAATAGATATTTTTTTTAAGCCACGCCCAGTTTACAAATCTCGTACGGATTATACACATCAGTCGTGCCGTGTGGCAACGTCGCCATGAGTAAATGAAATATTCAAAACGCCAGGACTAAACAGTTTGGAGGCCTCCCGTGTCATAAAACGGCCAAACGGTGCTGAATAGTTTTAATGTTGATTCAGTTCACTGTTGGTCTAATTAAACTTACAGTTTTAAAAATGAAACCGATAGAAGAATCGTATTGGGCTCGTGTTTAAATGAGAGGTGTGCGCCGCCATGCCATGTCATCGCATCTGATCAAAAACTACAAACGCAAGAGGCCACTGGTTTTAAAGTTGCATACGCGTCGTAGATCCGCGGCCAAGAAATCATTTGGGTTTTTGGATTGTAGTCTTTAAGGAGGGGTAATTATTCACTGGTGTTAGACAATTAGTAGCCATATCGTTCGCTGCATTCGCAAGAGAAAACAAATCGACTCTCACTATAATTGGTTTAAACAAGTTTGATTATTGTGATAAATATTCTAAAAATGTGTAGTTATTTTAATTATTTATTTATGTGCGTCATAATACACAACCTCAAATGTTCATTAATTTTATTGTACAAAAACACCAGGCAGAATCTGGCGATCTCCACAATACAATAACAATTGTTACTGGACGTTAATGAATCAGATCCTCCCCCACTGGGGGGGGGGGGAGATCTGATTCATTATAACGTCTAGTAACAAAGTCTTGTACAGTCTTGTTTACGCCGTAGTTTATTGTAATTAGAAACGAACACAACCCCACACATTTAAACCCAACGGCTCTCTCTTAAAAGTCGTCTTCATTACTGAGTAGTGGAGGAAATAGTGAAGGGTTGCTAGTGCATTCGCAGATTATTATTATTATTATTATTATTATACAATTATTGTTTTTTTAAACTCCTGCATGTTGTTGTTGTAATTTTTGTGAATTTCAAGAAGTTACTGCATATTTTTTGTGGGTTTGAGTAAAAAAGTTTTGCTAAAGTTTTTACCATTTTTAAATGAGGCGATTGCCTACGAAGCCGTAAAAAAAAAATCTGTTTACAACGTTAGTTTTTAACAAGCCTTAAATCGGAGCTTCCCGGGCCACGGTAACATTCGTAATTGTAAAAAAAAGTTCAAGATTTATGAAAGAATTTTCATTTTCCTATTATCGCAAACTCCCTTCAGATTTCCCGGTGTTGCTTTAAAAGTAAATCTTCAACAGGCGCCACAAAACTTCGCATTAATCATACATTTTTTCCCTCGTTCAATTCTTTTTCTAGATAAAAAGCAAAGTTTTTACACATTTTTTTTCATTGTTCGCCAAAGTAACTTTTTACTTTCTTTATAACAAAATAAAAAGGTGCCAAAAGCCATTATGACGTCATCGTTCGCCTCTGTTATCAGCTAAATGTAATTATTCACGAACGTCTTTTTGAGTCTGGGAGCTGATTAAAAAGCAGAGTGGGAAGGGACGGGAAGAAGGTGGGGCGGCACGTTTAGAGGCACAAAAACTATATCTTTCCAGGCAGCAATTTCCATAATGTTTCGGTCGAGTTAGTACCCTCAACGCCTGCAATGAAACGATCAAAAAAAGCGTCCTCACAAAATTTGAATACGTAATTCCAAACGAAGTTAAGCTTGGAAACGTGAGCTCTTTTTTTAGAGCCACAACCACCCAAAAAATCTCTCTTCAGTTAAGAACTAAGTATACCAAAGCATTTGTTTTAGCATGAGTTAGTTCCTGATTTCAAAAGCACTTCTCAGGAAAAACGTTTGCGTTTATGCTATGATGGGTGTTTGTTTACATTTTAGTTTCTTTTTCACAAACGGCGTTTGGCCTACGAAAAGTAAATGCTGAACGATGCTAAATAGGTATTGCAGTCAGTAGCGGCACCTGGAATAATTTTCAGGGGTGGCATAGTATCAACGGCTTTCCAGTAAATAACAGTAATTTGAAGTTTTATTAATGTGTTTACTCATCAGAAAATTCCTGTACGTATAGGCCTACGTCGAGAAAACCCTGTTGTGCACAGGATGGGACCATGGGGAGGGTGGGGGGGGGGTTCATAATTAATTTGCAGTTTTAACTATTGAATAACAAGAAAATCTTT
>JAHWFP010216065.1:8069-32782 GCA_023313725.1 Lithobius niger
GACCCACTATTTAAAGCATAGCCGACCGAATTCTCTCTCATTCGACCATCAGACTTGGGTGAGTTAGGTGTGACTGTTGGCACATTCTTTTGAATTGTGCTGACTTTTATTTTATTTGGTTTTAGTTTTTAGCATGGAACCTTGCATCCTTATGACTTGTAAGTTTTATTTCCATTGCCCTGCTCTGCTGTTATTTTATTAATTTTTATTTTTATTTTTAATTTGTTTGAAATGTTTTAAACTCTTCACCTGAAAACGGTTCCGACCTTGGAATCGAAACGTCGTGATTTCGTTGTTTAACCAGCACTTGATGGCTACTCTGTATGTGTTTTTACTAAAATGGTGTTAGTTCATTAATTTACTTCAGTAGTAGAAAAGAGGTTTATTCAATTTCGATTTCTGTGTCTTTAAATTCCATGTGGGGTTTGAATAATATCTCTGTAATGTGTGGTGCAGTGGCAACCCGGACCACTGCACTGTGACTGAGGTTGGCGCTAATGACCACGTTGTCGACGCGCCATTAAGCCTCAATCCCCCCCCCCCCTCTTTAAATTCGTTGTCAGTGCTAATTCATTAACTCTATTCGTTAATTCATTCTATTCTCTATACAAGAAAAACTGCAGGTTAGTCTCGTTTTCAAGGTGAGACGCCCCAAGTGTTGTCGTTTTGCCATCGGTCAGTCAGCACGGATGAAACAAATTGAAAACGGCTAACCTACTTTCCTTTATCGAAACTTAAATGAAATGCTCAGTGTGTGAATATAAGAATTAGCATTTTAAAATCCTGAATTGTGTCGCAAATTTTTGAATTATTTCTATGAAATTTGGATTTGCAATAAATTGTACATTTTACATTTTTAAATCAGTCGTTCAAATCCAAATTTCATAGAAAAAATTCGAAAATTAGAGTTTAGGATTAAAAATTGCCAATTCTAACGTTGACACATGGAGATTACTGAAATACGATAAGAAGAAGCAATGTAACACGGTACAATCTAAATTACAATCGTTTACTGAAAATTACCTTAAATTAGAATTTTCAGTTTGAGGGGGGGGGGGAATGAGGCTTAATGGCGCGTCGACAGCTTGGTCATTAGCGCCAACCTCAGTCACAGTGCAGTGGTCCGGGTTGCCACTGCACCACACATTACAGAGATATTATTCAAACCCCTAATCTAAATCTTGTCATACATCTGTACCTCCAGACCTGGGCAAGCTTATTACTTGCCAACCGCCAAACATCCTCTAAGCAGCCACCCTGGGCCCGGTTTGTCTGGATGTCCCTTCACCTCTTTCGGACTAGTGCTTGCGACGGGTGTTAAACCTGCCCGCCATACACACCGTAGGCGCACTCGCAAACCGTAGTGTTGAGGTTGCTAGTGTTCAAGACGGACAAAAAACCCTCCGCCACGCAGACCCTTGGCACACTAGCAAACCGTGATCTTGGGTTCCCTTTTTTTCAGTTTGATTCAATGAGATTAGAATATAATATATCGCCAAATGAAATGTGTGTACTATTTGCCAATGAATTGTGAAGTGCGATATAAATTTACAAAATTCACAATCAGCACGGCACTGGGTTCTACCTAACTTCAAATAAAGCTACTATCTTCGGTAAGTATCAGTTTTACGATAAGGGTATTCAAAAATAGGTAATCAAAATAGTTAATCAAAAATATGAAATTATTAGTATTTTCTGATAATTTCATGAACAAGGACAGATTTTAGGCAAGACACAAATAGTGCGACGCTTATAACAGAAGACACGAAGAAGTTAGGTGTTCAAGTAATTTATTCTGTCTACATTGCAGATTCCAGGGGATTACAGCTGCACGGCATATTTATGCTGGTTCTCAGTTCTGGTAATTCAGCGTAGGAAGTGTAAGTGACCAAGCCGTAGTCCGGGTCTCGCTATTTAATATTTCAAATAACGGATTGAAGAGAGGGAAGTCTGCAACCCCCTAACCTGGGTGTTGCTATTGGGCACTATGATGCCATTGCAAACACCCCTTCCTATTAACAGAACATGGGTTCGGTGTGTGCAGCTGCCAAGCCCCATAACGTGTAGGCCACGTTATTTCTTCTGCCCCTAATTTTTTGCTCAAAGGAAAAGAAAGTAAACACCCTTAACAACACTTACAACCCTAAACACCACAGCGAAAACAGAGATTACATAATGTATTAACAATTGTAACTTATACCTTCCAATTTTTCAAACTTTCACAAAAATTCACTTCCTAATTATTGTACTATTAACAATCCTTCACCGAGCTTCGTCAAAGTCAATAAATCTGTTTCAGGTCGTTATTGTGTGCGCAGCGTATCTTTGATGAGCGACTACATCTTCCTGGAGAGGACGGCTTTAATCGACGGCCGCCATTGTTTTTGTAACCATCTAGGATATCCACAAGGCACTCTGCTACCGAAAACGTACAATCAATTATCTGTGTTCGTTGGAGGGCGAACTCAAGATAGGCCGCGGACACCTTAAAAACGCGCCAGAGCTGTCAAAGGCAATTCTATGCAAAAAGCACAAATCTACCACAAGGCAGGAACATGCATGAAAACATAAATTCGCCGTTTTGTGGGGGGGGGGCGCCCCGCCCCGCCTGGGCCAGCTGAAATTTGTTTCTATTGCCTAAACGAACATTAATATTTGCTGTGTTCTTTTGCATTCCTTTCCAGAATGCTGGGTTTCCCTCGAGGATTGTCAGTGGTGCAGATCTGGTTAGCTTGGCAAACCTAGTGTGTATGCGTACCGCTCCAATAAGAATTTCCTTAACAATTCATTTTTTCCGCTCGATCTATCAGGTGGTGACTCAAGAGGGGAGGTAGGATGGGTGAAGGTAATGTAGGCAATAGAAACAAATTTCAGCTGGCCGTGGTTTTGGTACCGGCAAATTTATGTTTCTATTTGTCATTGGAATATATATTACCTATGATTTTTGGATTCGAAGACTGACCTCGTCAAACTGGTGGTGGGGACCAGGATCAGAATTGGATGGTGGTGACGATGATCCATTCTGGTGGTCGAGCACAGTGATAAAAGGGTTGAAGAGCACAGTGAACATCCTGGGAGTGATGTGGACATGGCATGGAAAACTTTGAGAGTAAAGGAAATTCAATGTGGGGCCAAGAGTGTGAGTTTAAGTATTTCAGGTGGAACGGTTGGAATCTTTCGCCCGATGCGGTGAAGTCACCTGGTGTGAAGCATGCCACTGATTTGCAGTTCACCTGGTGTGGCATTATTGTTTGTCAAACAAAGGATACAGCCGCGTTTTGAAGGGCTTTTCCAGTGTGTGGTGGAGCAGGTTAATGAGTGACGAACTTGTTACTGGTGTGGGCCGATTGCATACTTGTGTCATGTTATTGTTGTTAAGTTTGTCTGAATGGGGCCGGGATTTCCGGAACATGGTCTTCCCAAAGCTGTTGATGCCCTGTTCGTTGCTGTAATGGAGCACAACGTGTGGGCGGTGAGGCCTTCGTGGACGGAAACGGTGCTGGAAACAAATTGGATTGATTCTGAATAAGGATGAATCCAATGGAGTTGATATTTTGGTGGTTGGATACAAGAAGGATATTTGAGAACGTGCGATGAAGCTGCTGGAGTGCGTCAGTAAGCTCATCGCGATGACGATGCAGTAAAACCAGTCTGAGAGTGAGATGTAGATTACATAGGCGAGTTGAGACTAGACGCAGTAGCCCTTGGCTCGTTAGGGAGTTGAAGTGATTTAAATGTGGAACTCTGCTTCATGTTGATAACGGCTGGGAGAAATTCATTGATATTATCAAATTGAGAAATTTGCTGTGAAATAAAGGCTTAGGTTACAAGTTTTGAGTTTGCTCTGATCCAGGTTCATGTGATGGGTTCTGGAGGCGCCAGAGAAATTGATTTGGGAAGCTCTTGGCCAAACGGGACAACTTCTTTCCTGGTAATCATTGATTGTGGTTTTCAGATGAACAGACGACATCGGTTTTGGGTGGAGCCATTGCAGTTGAAGAAGAAGATGGGACGATCGGTCGAGGGGGACTTTTCATCACTCTTGAATCATGAGGGTGAATTTGTGGATCGTGAGGTTTTCTATGTGCACGAAAATGAGGAGAAATTCCATATGGGGGTCGGCTAGATGCTGATATGGCACAGTTCTGCATCCTTCAGTGTCGATGAGGAGTTTGGGAGTGGCGATAAGAACTTTTTGGATATGTCAGATAGATTTAACTTCAAGCGTAACTTCTCAACTTTGCGCTTGAGAAGTAATACTTCGGATTTGGCGGTTTGTCCATTCTTACGAAAGAGTTTGATAGAAGACGAGACAGGATGCAGATTCGCTTGGAGCAACTTGGTTTTCCTTTTCGAAAGATGGAGATGCTTGCCCACGGTTCGTCAAGAGAGTTCATGGATTTCGTGGACATATTATCATCAAGTCCGAATAGTGTTACTGGTTTGATTGCAAGGCGACCACTGGTGAGAAACAAGGAGTCGACTGCCTGCGAACAGTTTCGGGTGTTGATGGGAGGTCTGACGTGAACTGATCTGGGTGAAGGTTAACCACGGTGGTCGGCCTGTCAGACAGTGAGGGTTGTGGAGCCGTGGTGGTCGTTGAATTGGCAATGGAAGTTGTGGTGGTCGGAGTGGCAGTTTTCTTTTGTTTGAGCGAAGGGATGGCATTGCAGCGATTTGGCTTGGGGCAGGATTTGCCACTGAGGGTGAAGCAGATTTAGCTGATGAGCACTTGCTGGGGGTGAGTGGTATGTCCAAAGCTGGCGGCTGGTCCATTAGTTTCTTTAATTCGATCTGACCTTTTTGAGTGGTGATTTTTGCTGTTTCTTTTGAATGAAGGCCCATTCCTATGCTGATTGTGATGCAAACTTTACACGGTTCCGTAAAGTAATTACATGACCTGTGGTACTGACATGCTGGCTGTTTGCAGGAAACAATTCCGGGACAAATGCAAACGTCGGGATCAGGAGATGAATTTGTTGACAAATTTCCTGAAATTGCTATGTAAGACGAGGATAGACAATCTATGGAGGCATGATGAAACAATCTGAGACAATTGGAAAGTACAGCATCTGCTGAGACAAAAACAAAGAACAACAACGCTGAGTGAAGAAAAATCCACAGTTTTCGAGCCAATCGCACAGGGAGGGATTGTAGGATGGCGATCCGAAACTGTTGTGAAGCGTCAGGAGAGCATCCAAAAGAGGCACCATGCGGGTGGTTTGGAGTCACGACGGGAATGTCATGATGTGACGGAAAGATGGTCGAAAGAAAAGGTTGCCGACAAAAAATGTGAAAATGACGGTTGACACTGGAGAAAGCTCTGGTGCAGAGTTGAGTTGAGAAGAAGAAGCTGGCCCAAAAGAGTGTAACCAGAAGGAGGCATCTTTCAGGATGAACGTTGATTTCACGTCGTTGTTGCAATGGAGCCTGCCATTGTGGAGAGTCATTCCAGTGGCAAAGGACGACGACAGCCAAGGCGTTGTTTGGAGAGAGGCAGAGATCTCCAAAAGCAGGGCTCATGGTAAATAGGTGAAGATTGGTTTAATGGATGAGGGAGAGGGGACGAACGATATGGCAGGCCGAGGGATGATCGGTCAGATTTTCGGCAACGAATCAAAGACCACGTCAGATGAAGATGACGAGTGGTGGCTGTGTCGGGAATGGGAAGAACGGATTATTGAGTGCCGAAAGATGGGAGGCTAGGGGGATAGGGGAGGAGAATTTCTGGTAGCACGGTGGCAGGGTTTGATGGTGGTCGAAAGAGGGGAGTGGTGCTGCTTGAGTGAAGGTTTGCTACACGAGGAGGTTACCCAATTCTTTGTATTAGACTCGTGTGAGATGAAGCAGGTGGGGCTGGCTGAGGGCGGTTCTTGTACATGACTTCTCGGATTGCACTACCCATTAGTGCATGTATCTGTTTGAAGGAGAAAGACTGATCGTTCGTTGGTGAAGGCTATTCCAAATGCCACCTGCGGGAGCGACACAGGGAACAGGACAAAAGATCTTATGAGATGCCGGACTTAGGGTGATAGATGATGTCTAGAGTCTACAGTGAACAGATTGCCTTGCAATGATCCATAGTTTTCTGGAAGGCGAAGGACATCCTGAATGTCTGGCTGCACGAAATATGAGAAATGGAGGCAGTATTTGGAGGGATTGATCGATGTGGTGGTGAGGGCGGTGAAATCGAAAGAGACGGTGAAGAAGAACCCCAAGGAGATGCTGGTGGTGTATGCAATCGGCCTACAACAATATCAGGATCTACGGTGTAGACCTTGCTGGTGACAGGGCTGTCTTCTTCGGTGAAGAAGCTTTTGGTGCGGTTCAAGATCTTGCCATGGGCTTGATGGTCTTTCGGAGATGGAGGGAAAAACGAAAGAAGTGTACTCGATTAGCAGTCAGCTGGGGAGTGGTGTAAACATGCCATTTCTCCCACAGCTCTTTCTTGCATTAGGAGGAATACCACTTTGTTATAGCAGAAGGCGGAGAATCCGAGAGAAAGACGAACCTGGCCAAAACGAGAGTTCAATGTCTGGGCCAGCGATAACTGGGATGGAGTGGGAGTGTTAGCCAGAAAGGACTACATTCAATCGGCAACAGTTCATCTGATTAGAAACAAGGCCACGTTGAAAGAAGTGCAGGAAGATTTTCTTCTTCTCTGAATCATTTGCCAAAGGACTAGCTATAGCATCCTCGATTACCACAAAACGAAAGAGTCTTCTTATCGGCGGAAACCTCCTTCGAAGAAAGTTGTTGTGTCATCCCAGAAAACTGCAGTGTAAGGATCGTAGTGGAGGCCCATGGTGAGGAGAAGAAGCCAAAAGCCAAAGAGTGCAAAGGAACGGGGAGCCCGAAAGAGATTCAGATGAATTGTTCGGAAAACTGGTGAAAGGCTTGCAAACTAAGATGCATGTGTGAATGGAAGCCACGAAACAAAAGAGTGCAGCCGTAAAGATTGTGATGAGATAGAATGTGATCCAAAAGAGAATGGGGACTAAGAGATGGTCTCCTTCGGAACGCCTATCGAAGAAACGAAGGACGACAACTGTCGTTAAAGAGCATGAAAACAAGTTCAACGTCGGCGGCTCGGTCGACGTGTGAATCCGGTTGTCAAAGACGGCTGACTGGAATTCGGGCGAGAGAAACGGTGAGCGTGGAAGACAATTGTTCAGATTGATTACGGCAAGAAAAGAGTGGTGCGGTCGAAGGTCCGGCCGAAAGACGGGACAACAATGACGTCAGGTTAGCAGGTGATTGTTGGCAGCGGTGGGGCCTTCCGGGAAAATGAGGGCCGAAAGTTGGAATCTTCGAAGTGAAGGCGCGGGGAAGACAGGAGAGATGCATAGCAGTCACTTGTTCAGAAAAAAAAGATGTCATATCGTTGTTATTGAAACGCTTATTAGAGGGGTGTGCATGCGCATTTGTGTTGCCAAGCTGAGCGGATCTGCACCACTAAAAATCCTCTAGGGAAAGCCAGTATTCTGGAAAGGTCTTTTCCCCTGTCTTTCTAAATAGCATATGAAATAAAGCTTCTGCCACCTACCTTTACTTATCTTCAGCACTCGCAGGATAAACATCGATTGGTTCCGTATTGCTTGCCTGTTTTGGCTAGGTATAGTTTAGGTCCTTTTTTTAACTTATATATATGTTTTTAAGAAATGCTTAGGCTGTCATGAGTTGTGTATTTTTACGTGTTTGACGAAGCTGTCGTGAGTGTTATGTGCTTGATAACGAGGTGAATAAATCCTCGAAACGTAGCACTTTTATTTATATTCGCGCACTTTCTGGCTTTTTATTCATCATGTTCTTATAGTGCAATTCTACCACACACACCTTTCACTTCACCTGCCAAACGTAGAAAAGGGCAACATTGTTTAAACGTTCAGGAGGAAATCTAGAATAATGATGATCTTGAGTCTTTAAAGGGTGTTTGATAACCTTAGCATGCTCCTGAAAGCTTGATCCAATTAATTCCTTTCCGATCCAAGTACAGAGTCCATGCAGGTGAATTGTTTACAAGACTGCAACACTGATGTGGTGGTAAAGTGCGTTTGGTCGTATGCCTCCAGAAGAAGCGGCCTAGGACAGCTCCTCATATGTGGATGGTTTTATAAAGCATTGTTGTGATATTCTATTTGTGATGTTACAGCATGTGCCAATTATTGTGAAGGTCCTGACAAACGGTTATCAAAATTAAGCACAGCTTTGTTCACCCAGTGCAATGTAGAGCTTAGATTCATATTGAAGCCAGTTTTATGGTCCCGGCGTTTCCCAACACTATATAGCTACCGTGGATTGCATTCTCCACGCAACAGTGGCTTGAGAGAAAACGACGTGTCCACAGTGCCACTAGGAATAGCATTCCGCTCGGAATTTTGTTTCAGTTCTTCTTGCTCCAGATCACACCATTGTCGAAAACCTGACCGTATTACATTAGTTATCTTAGACAGCCAGCATGTTTCCTACTAACCTAATAAGTAAGTGCTTCTGACTCAACTGGTACAGATGACTCCCACCATCGACCTGAATGATCAATACTGGTGTCGTCCCCTACCTAATTAATTTGGTAAAAGATTGGATATTGGCAATGAAAACGTATTTGTAGCATCCCGCTCCTCCATCCAGCTCTAACATGTCTGGAGTATCTCTAAAACATTGCTCCATTTTAACGATACATTAAATTAAAAAAAAAAAAACTTACGGTGTTTAGACCTTTAAACCGTACTGCCAAAGTCATCCATGTACGTGAAGAATCATGCTTGCACTGCAATTCCGTTGCCGTGGCACCCCAACAAGGGTAAAAATATTTGTGTTTAAAATACTCCTGTAATGGTGGTCGGCAGCTCAATTAAAATGTTGGGTTTGTTTCTTCAATATTCTATATCATGATTCCATTTCCATTGTTTGCTTTCAATCAGCCTCGCACATCCTCCTACATCCCAAAGTTTTGATTTCCCTTTACCACTAGTAGGTGCGGGGTAACAGCAACGTGAGTCTCTTCTTCCCGAAGGCTGGACCATGGTTAGTAAACTAACTGGCCCGATCTACAACGAATTTGAGGGGCTATACAAAATGGACGCCACGACCGTCCCATTTCTTGAGGTCTGTTCGGGAATTGGTAAATCGTATCAGTGAATTTTTGTACGGTGAGTCGCGACATCTATTGGCATCTAATGGCGGTTTTCAAAATATAATTTTAATTTTACGTAGATTTGCGTCACAGATTTTTATTACGTATTGAGGTGTTTTAAAATCGTTTTTAAGCTATCACTCAGCCACAGTTAAGCTATTTCTCTGCGCCTAAGGGAAAAAAAGCGACACGTTCGTGTATCCAGAAAGTATTGCAAGGGAAGGAACGTTGGCATTTTTGTACGGACGGTGTAGCCCTCGGTTGACAAAACGAGGCAACATAACGAATCATCGCGTGAGTGGCGTTTTCGGCGGCCATATTGCCAACCCAGTCTCGTAATGCTATTTTTCATCCAAGATCCGGCCAGTACTGTAGATATCCTTGGCTGGACCTTTGAAGTGGGGTGATTTCACGTTTGGGTGAAATGAAGCCATGAGCTTCCATAGGTGGCTATATAGAAAGAAAGAATAAATAAAATGCCGTCTAGTAGGTAAACTAATACAAAGAGCTAGTTTTACTGGTCTAGCAAGTTTGCGTGAGTGTTTAGTTCCTACATGGATAGACAACGAGGGTGGTGGGGTGGGGTGAGAGAGAAAAAGGAGGGTTGATCCCTCCACCCATTCCCCTTTCCTTCCGTTAACAAAAGTAGCAGCGATTTCGACAATAGCAGTGCTTGTCAAATAAAGGCAGCCCAGTTAGGTGTAATGCCGGCCTAGTACTCTGTGCGTGAAAAAAAATAGTTTCCTCCAGCAGATAAGCTAGTATAAAGAAGTAATCTTCTTCTGGTCCTATATATATATATCTGAACATGATATATATGTAGGACCAAAAAAGGATTACACATACATATGGGCTCAGTGCTTGAAGTGGGGAGTTGGTAAGAATGGACTTTAGTTAGACGGAAAAAAGTATAAGAAAGAGATAGTCGCCGTCCAGCAGAAAAGTTAGTTCAAAGACCTTATAAATTTATTAGTCATATAATTACATGTATATCAAAGCTGTGCTGCGCTCGGTTGTGTGTGAATGAGTGCAAGTCTCTTCCAGGAATAGAGTGCCGAATATCCATTGCAGAGGCGGAACTGGAGAGCGCCCCGCAGAGTGGAGGATCCTTCCCTCAACGCTGGAATTCCCTCTTAAACCTAATCAAGCCAAAACGATGGAGTCGAGAGCGTGGATGCTGTTTAGTTTATTTACGTGATGAAGGGCGCTCGCCTGCACTTAGGGCACAGCAGACTGTCGGAGGCATGATTTCAGATTAATTGGGAATGGCGTAAGGTTCGGAATGAATTTCGAAAGGATGAGTCGAAAAGGGACTGAAAGATGGTGTGCGGCCGGTATGGCGTCCACAACCTTTGTGCCCATTCCAAATCTGTTTCCATGCCTCCAGCCATCAGCACGTCACCGAAAGGCAAAGCATACATGGTACAATGTGACATTGTTACAGAATATACAAGGTTACTTGACTACAAACTCGGGAACAGGAGGGTCCCGTCTTGTTACAGTTTTACAAGATCCAAAAGGGGGATGGTGGAGAGTCCAGGGTAGCTGCAGTCACTGCACCATTCACCCTCTCCTCCCATCCTTCTGGAGCAGCAGCAGCAGCAGTAAGCTGTTTTTTTTTTATTTTTTTATATTTCTTTTCCTGCACGGCTTTCCCGCAAAGAGGGGGCGACTTCCTGGTCGGACGTGCGGAAGGTAATTAGCCTACAGCGTAGTGTCGTTGAAAGGATGGGAGGTAGAGGGGATGACAGACACCCCTGACCCGGACGGGGACGACTGCCAGTCTGGTAATAGCCTGTTAAATGGGTGCATTACACTAGCACTGAATGTGCAAAAATAAAAGTTCCAATTAGGAATGCAATAAATCTATTTATAGTATCAACTCGTCCACATTACACTATCGCGTATTTTTTAGACAATTTTATTGGAATCGAGATGAGCCTAATTATGTTACACCATAACTCACAATGCACAGTTGTGTTTATTTATTTACTTATTCATTTATTTACTTATTTATATGTTGCAGACTCATCGCTTGAACACCTGGATGAAGCCATGCATAGATAGTAAATCTTGGACGTCATACGTTGCAAAATGTTTGCAAAACTTAATTTTAAATGCATCAGTGAACAAATGCAGGTAAAAACAACATGGGGACAAACTGTAGTGCACCTACTAATAAAAATATTATCTGACACCATCACGCCTCTAATCTGTGACCGAGGGTACACGGAGGTTTTTTACGTCGCTTTATCTTACGTCGACGTAGCTTACGTCGATGTAGTGCTTAGAGCGTTTTAAGAACCTCCGTGTACCCACCTAAAACCATTTCAAGTCGCTTTATCTCAAACCACCTCGATACGTCGACGTAAGGAGTTGAATCGCTTTAACAACCTACGTGTACCCACCTAAAACCCATTTTCTACTTCGCTCTAGGGATTGCTTCCCTTTGATTGGTTGAAATGAGAGCACTGAAACGTCACGAAACTAGGACGGCAACCTGTCACTTCGTTAAAACGAAGTCGAAAGCCAGCTGGCTGAATGGGGACTTGGCAATAAAGAGGGTTTGCTTGATGGGGGGATTAGATAAACGCGACGCAGGAACCCCGCTGTCGTTTTAACTCACTCCAACTACAACCTCCGTGTAACCACCTCTCTCCTAAATCGATGTGAGTTCAAGTCAACGTAAGGTAAAGCGACGTAAAAAACCTCCGTGTACCCTCGGTCTATGTAAAGATAAAATCCAGATGTAACAGGACCAACACAAAGATAACTATGCCTTATTTGTTATTGTACCCTGAAATTCGTTTATGGTTTGTGATACTAACTTAGCTCACGCTAAGATTTATTGGTCAGCTTTTCCAGATTAAAAAATATAATTTAACCACGGCATGTTCTATTAACTTTAATTTTATACTATTGGAAAACTCCCATCAAAGCAATCAATTTACACTATATTCTTTGTAAAATTGGCATAGGCACTGCATTTTGACCAGAAGCGAAATTCGAGCACAAACTGCACAATATGCTCAGACTGTGTTTGACGTGCTGGTTATTCTAAATTTCAGAATGTTTAAAACTATTCTTTGGTTTCTAAATCTGCAAATGATCAGTTCTTGGTCAGTTTCAATTTTCTCGGTAATTAATTCATATTTCTGTAATCGTCACTAGAAGAGTCGCTCGCTTCGCTCGCTCATACCGCGTCGTCTCGCTACGCTCGAGAAGCTTTCATACTGCAACTCTTGTGTTGCTGACAGACATTCCACGTCTAAAACGATCAAGCAAATGGTGAGAGTGCAGTACGCGTTTTTTTTTCGTAAGGCTTTACTGCATAAACAAATGATAACCATAAATCATTCCAACAGTCTAGCCATCCGATAGCTGCGTGCACGTCGATCCATGCTTCCAGTAATTTCTTTGATTCCAAGAGCATCACAAAATCATGTGCTGATTATATTGACGCAAACTAATTCTAATTATTGCTCACAGTTCGTCCATCACATTCCTAAGCGTGCCTGCATTTCATCTACATCATTCAGAACATATGATTTGTTTGTTTGCACATTTGTACGTCTTTTCCTACAGAAGTAATCCCCTATGAAGGTGAGAGATAAAATATTGAGAGAGAGTAAAGCGAGACAGACATTGAAAAAGTTCACTTTACGTGGATATCGCTCGCTCTGCTCGCTCAATCCACGCACCACCGTGATTCAGAAACACGAATGTTTGGCACCCTTTTAAAACCAGGTTTCCATGCATCAAGTCAGTTGATACAAAACCAATTTTAATATCTATATATATTACGTTGCAAAATACGTCGTCCATTTAGGTTATTTTTTGCGTGCATCCTTCTCCAGATTATCTCAGTGCGTAACTAATAGCTTCAGGCGATGCATGATTCACGTAATTTCTATCTACTGATTATTGTACTGATTACTTCGATGTACTGATTATTTCGACACAAACTAATTGCAAATGTTGCTCACAGTTCGTTCGTCACATTCCTCAGCATATCTGCATTTCACCTACATCGTTCCAAACTACAATTTGTTTGTTTGCACGTTTGTACGTCTTCTTCTCCAGAAGTAACCCCTACGAAGGTGAGAGATGAACGATTGAAAGAGCTAAGTGAAACACATATTGAAAAGGTTTAGTTTACGTGGAAATCGCTTGCTTTGCTCGTTCAATCCACGCACCTTCTGCTTCAGAAACACGAATGTTTGACACCGTTTTGAAACCAAATCTATTGTTTTGATTTTTCCATTCATCAAGTCAGTTAATACAAAACCAATTTTAAGAACTGTATGTGGTGTGTTGCAAAATACGTCGTCCTTTTAGGGTATTTTTTCCGTGCATCCTTCTCCAGATCATCTCTCTTCGTTCGAGGAGGTTTTCATGAAAAAGTATGACGTCATGAACAAACATCATGAGGGTTTAAAAAAAAAAAACTTTGACTTTACTTTGTCAAGTTCTTTCGCATACTTGAGGGTCATAATATCAAGTTACAGCGATGAAAACGGGCCTATCCGAAGCGCAATTTAATTATCTTTCGTTTGGTTCTACTCACATGTTTGTAGGTGCTTTAGTTCCAGAGGAGTAGAGGTACAGACAAACAAACACACACATACGCACATCATAAGTCCTTACTGATGTAGATGGTTGTAGTGTTGCAGGGACCCTTGGTTTTGTTTGTTTGAGGCCCACAAATCGCTGCAGCGTGTTGACCATTCTTAGGAGAATTATTGTGTTCGAGATTGTGTTTATCAAATGTCATGGTGTTGAGGGTTTGCGTTGCCATAGTAACGGGGAGTTTCAAAACTTTTGAAGGAAGACGTTTTAATAATTTGTACTGTGCTATCTATTGTCTGCTGCATAGTTTCGTTTCAAGTAAACAACTTCGTCACTCTACGATGATTTAACGCATAAAAATGAGATTCCCTTAGCCAGTCTAAATGGCACGTTTGCCATGTTGAAAGGAATTCTTCCAGCATTCTTTCCAAATGAAGGAAATATGTGTCCTTAATGGAATCATTTGTTTTTGATTGCCTATCTGTCCGTTTGGTTTAAACGCGAAGATCAAATATTATTATTTCGTTGAATTATGTCGAAAAAGATTGTTAGGCATAAGGAAATTATAATTTTCCGTGTTTTAAAAAGTTAACTGGGCTACCAGTACCACGGTGCACGCTTCGACGGAATTTCTGAACTATGCAGGATTCCAAATTTACAGTAGCTAATGTCAGATAGATAATTTCGGAAAAGTGTAATTTCATCCGTAAACAATGATCGATTTATGGCAAAATTCGAGATCAACATTACCATTGGGAATTTCAAGTGATGTAGCAAATTTAATTCCAATCTGACCTTTCGTGTGGGTTCCACTTAGACTACAAAAGTGCATCCAACCAACAATCAACAAACCAAAAAGCATTTACCGTATGGTGACAGCAAATAGCCGTACAGCTTTTTTTACAATATTCCGTGCAGTTATGTGTTTAATGAATTTGTGGTTTTATTGCTTGATAACGAAGCTAGATCACGCCAAAACGTCGTTCCCTCTCCGCACTTGATTAAAAAAAAAAACAGTTATATCCTAAATCGAACGATCTATTAATACGTTATATTTCCTCATTAAAAGTATTCATTATTTGGTAGTTTCGATGCAGAAGTGCTTGGTAGCGTGCGTGACTTCTTCTGTAATAGGAAAGCTAAATGTTTAGGAAAGGTGTCACGAGACTGCAAACTTATCCGGATTTAGACGTATCACATGGATAGGGATTTGGCTACGCAGCAGTGAGAACGTTGCAAAAACCTGCTTCACACTAAAGCTTCAGGTCTACTGACTTGTCTGTAGCCACGTATTTACGAGACGGCCAGTATATTGTGCAAGTTATCTGCCGTGCTGGAGTTGCTGAAAGCTCTCACATTTTGGAGAGGCCGCTTCCCTGCCGTAATCTAGTACAGCTGTTTATCCAGGGCTAGAGGAGGTACTCAAGAGGGATAGCGTGATAGGAGATAAGGGCGCGTTTACGCAAGGACAGTTTTCATGCTTACTAGCTTTTACTTGGTCAATACTAAATCTGCTTGCTGCTTCTCGCCTTTGTCGGAGAATGCGGCTTTCGAGTTGTCTATACGTCGTAACCATGGCAACAACGCGAACGAAAATTTTCTCCTCGTGCCTCGCGACCCGACGTACGATGCCTGCAACATCATGGCGTCGATGACAACAAGAAAACAATTTTTACTGCAGTAGACGACGACAGACAGGTTCCTGAATACCGGCATTCGAAGGTTTGTCTTCGATTCGATAACTCCGAAATGGACGCCATGTTGGATTTTTAATTCTCGCTGCGAGTTGCTATTTATTCTACCGTCGTTTGATCACTGCTAGAAGCTGTTTTTTCAGCGAGAATAGCAAATTTTGGAAATAGCGTGAAATGGCAACAATGTTGTAGCAATGTTTAAAATGACTGTTGCACTTTGTTGTTTATCCGTGTTGTTATTTATAATACATTTAATTTGTTGTCTATTACCGCATTCATTTAATAGATACGGGAAATTAATCGTAAATAAATAACAGTGGCCTAGCAAATAGCTTTCGTCGAGCGAGAAGGTCTCGTTGCGTAAACGAGCCGTAACTCTGGATAGCGTGATTTAGTAAAGCAGACCGTGTGTGCGGAAGCGGTTGAAGTTTAGGACAAAAAGTGGTTGAATAAGTTAGTTTCAGAGAGTGGGAGTTATATAATGCTAATGGGCGATGTCTTCATTTTCAAGAGTTGTGAGTGGTCGGTTATTTTTGACCCGGGCCGACTGGTATGGAGGGGTGCAACTGCTCTCCCAATCAGTGTTATAAGGCACATAAAAATAGGAATTATACCTTTTTTAATTAATTTTTTTTAACGTTCTGTTGACCCTGTCATATTAACCCATTTCAAAAGAGTGTTCCTGCTGCACTCTAAATAAGAAAAACTAAATTTATATTTGAAACTTGTTAGGAAATAACTGGTGATATCTTACATTCTTTTACCTTTTTTTTTATATCGACGGAAAATGTTTTAGGGCAAAATAGTTATTATACGCATCAAATTTACAGCATGAATTTTAGTACTGAATTCATATGGGAAGACATAAAATGACCGCCTTCCCCTTACTAATTTCTGGGCGTTACCCAGATGCCATTTTACAAAACCAGCAACGGAAGTGAGCTGGCATTAGGGATACTAATAATATGTGTTAGATCGGAAAAAAATGAAGCCGTTCAGTCTGCCTAATCTCCCTTATTCTTGAAATGGAGATTCATAGAATTATTACTTACATAACGATCTGCTATTAAGCTCCTGTCAATAACTTTTTCTATTGTAGTCGTCGTACATTTGGCTTTATGGCTAAAGACGATGATGGTCATGAGCCTTGAAGGGGCTGATCTAGTCGATGACTGTAAACGAAAACTTGGCAAAGTCACTGTCAGTCCGTGTCGACCAGATTTGTTTTAGAGGCTATGGGGGTCTATTTAGGCCTAATCTGGACAATGTTTTTCATCCCCCCACTTCCTGCCTGAGATGATTGGAGGTGTTCGGGATCAAATCCCGAGGCTTTTCCCTCCAGTTACTAGCCTTCCTTCTCTTTCAAATGACCTAATAACTTTCAAAACTCAACAGCTTGCTTCACGTGATGTTATACTCCACGAAATTCTTTATAAAACCGATAACTCCTCACCCCTTTCACTTAAAAAAAAAGAAGTAGCTCATGTAGGCTCATGCAACATACCTCGAGCCATATGGACTATTGATCGATGCTAGCAGAGCTAGTAAAACATGGACCATGTATTACGGACACGATGGTGAGATTTTCTCTGGAACAAATATTAATAAATAATAAATAAATCTGGTTTAACCACACAAAAAAAGGGGTCTGGATCCAGAAGGGCAGGTGCTACTTACACTCTTCCCTATCTTTACTTTAGAAATGCTGGTCGTTTCAGGAACTTCCGAAGACAAACCTCCTTTAATAGGGTTTTGAAGAGCTAAGGGCAATGCGCAGAAACAACGTTTTTTGGCAAAGAGTTCCACGCTGACACCACCCGGACTGATAAGAAATTTTTTCTACACTCTAAGCGTGCTGATTGGATTTCCAATTTAAACGGGTGTCCCCTTGTCGTTTTATATGGTGTGAATTCGAAAAAAGGCAAGTCGATTGACAAGAAGCCACGAACAATCCGGAAGGTTAGAAGAAGGTCAGCATGCAACCTGCGAAGTTCAAGTGATGTTATGCCTGTTCTGGCAAGACGTACATCATACGGTAAACCTCGCAAGCCAGGTAGGCTCTTTGTGAATTTGCGCCGTACCCTTTCGACCTCATCAATGTCACCCAAGAGTGAGGGTGACCAGACTTGGCTTGCGTATTCGAGCAGCGGTCTCACAAAAACTCGAAAAGCCCACACCCTAATGGGAACGCTCCCGGACAAAAAACAGCGATTTACAATGGCAAGCCTGCGGAAGGCGTTTTCGGTAATAGTGTCGCAATGATTCTATACCACGCGCAATGGCTGTTTGCTGTGACGTGCACATCACGTGATTGGGCTAGTCCAATCAGATGGCCAAAAAGCCGTTGTTCTCGTTCGTCATTGGCTAACTCATAGTGACGTCACAGCAAACAGCCATTGCGCATGGTATAGGCAGTTGCAATGACTCAAGCAGTGGATTTTAAGTTATATTCACCTTAACGTCTTACTCGGCCTTCGGACGAATTTTTCCATAGAATTGTTCACTATTGTTTTTAGTTCACCCGAAGAAGGTCTTTAATCCTGAAATTAAAAAAGTGTTTTGTTTCATAAGTAAGTGCCAATACTCCCGTTTTCATTGTGGGAGCCTACCATTCCGATCTTTTATATGTTTATTTTTGTTGATTCTGTTTGAGTAGGCTGTACACATTTCCTTTCTGCTTTTGTATTTATGGTTTTACTCCCGCAGGTTGCCCTACATGCAAGAAGACGTTGATCAGACTAGAGAATGTACGACGCCGGAGGAATTCATGGACGTTTTCTCGACCACGAATGACGTTTTGGCCAACTTTCATGCTGAGTCCGACTGCTCGTGTCCACAAAAATGCATTGACGTGTCGTATTCAATGGAAATGATAACTGATCGGCAGGGCCCTAAGGGCAAATTGCTTCAGCTCACATTGTATGTTCCGGACAACAGGATACAACTAATTTGGGAAGAACGAGTCTACAGTGGAGTTGCCCTGTTTTCTGATATTGGAGGTTGTATGGGATTGTTTCTCGGAATCTGTACCTTTCATTTGTTAGAGATAGTAGAAATACTTTCTGTTAGAATTAAAAAATCGTTTCTAATTTTTTGCAAAAAGCGGTAAGGGGGAATAGAAGTCTTTTCCTCCATATAGCTAAAACGGAGTGTAATTTTTAGCAAAAAGCGTTAAGAGGAATGGTAACTAGTTCTGTCAGAATGCAATAATCGTGCCTATTTTTTTTTGGTGAAAAGATTTAAAAGCATAGAAATCTTTTGGCGTAGAATGCAAACACCGTGTTTAATTTTTTGTAAAAAGCTTACAGAGGATTATAAATGTTATCAGATGACCTCCAAAAATCTATTTTAATTTTTTTTTGTAAAATGAGTTAAGAGCAGTAGAAATTTTCCCCACCAGAATGCAAAAATCGTACTTAATTTTTTTTTTTAACCGTGAAGAGCAATAGAATATTTTCCGTCAGAATTTAAACCTCCTGTCTATTTTTGTGTAAAAGCGCTCAGAGGAACAGAAATGTTTTCCCCTACAATGCTACGATCGTGTCTAATTTCATTTGTTAAAAACGTCAACCCCTTTTCCACTAGAATTCAAAATTCGTGTATAATTTTTTTGTAAGAAGCTGAAGAGGACTAGAAATCATTTCCGCTATAATGCAAAAACTCGTGTCTCTTTTTTCTTTTGTAGTAAAAAGCGTGAAGAGGATGAATAGGTTGCTATGCGGAAAGCCATGTTTTCTGTTAATACTAAATTAATACACATATAAACCTATTTCCTATTTTTGACTTAATTACCGATTACCGAATCCATGAATTTCTTTATGACCTTTGAAATCAAATGCCGAATATGAACATCTCAGCCGTACAGAAAGGCCAATTCAGGTGGCTGAGCTGCTGATCTTCGGCCCTTGATTTCAAAGGTTATGTGTTCAATTTCCTGCCCAAGCAGTCTTACGTTGAGAACCGAAGGACGATGGAGCTAGGCTTGTGCCTGTATGATCTGGCAGGATGAAGGGATTTGACGGCGAGCAGCGTTATCCTAGTTTTCCCTCACCTATTCCATCACCTGTTTTTCTTACTTCCATCACCATGGGGCGTATCCGGATATTCTTTTTGGATGGGGCACCTGATAATCTATATGACCTTCCACGGGTAACTTTCAATCCCCCAACCTTTCACCCAAACAAACAAACAAAAAATTATATGTTTACGACTCATCACTGGTAATTTTTAGGCCCCTTCAAATCAAACAAAAAAAATTATAACTTTTACGCCCCTGCTGTTAGTTTTAACCCCCCCCCCCCTCTTCCTCCACTCAAAAAAAATTGTGCTCCCCTCTTCATTTCAGCCAAATGATATAATTTAAAATATATATGCCCCATTTAGTACCATCTTCTTAATGTCTACGAAAAACACGTATTGTTTTTATGTCACCCCTCCATTCCAACAATACAAAACCAACAAATTTGATGCCCCCCGCTGGCAATTTTGTGTCCCCTCACCACCATGAAAACAAGAAAGCTGATAATTTTACGCCTCTGAAATAATAAGTTCTTTCTCCAGTGCACCAGACAAAACATGTCAAAAAATTGCAGGTGCAGTCGAATTGACACTTTTTTCTCTGGTTGTCCTCTTGCTTGGAAATGGTTCGGGACTTTAGCCTGCAAAGTCTGCAAAGGTAGAAGGAACATAACAATGAGGACTTTCGTAAACACACTGAATAACTCAGCGATGTCACTACATCTCTATAAAAGCTGTTCTAAAAGGAGCGATGAATTTCCCGCGTCCTCAGCGTGGCGTTACTGCTGAAGCATCGCAGTCACTGGTTCTTCAAGGCGGTTTTTCCTCTAAATCAACCGACTGAACATGCTGGCCTGCAGTAACGTTACTTACGTATAAACGTAAGCTGACAAATGGTAGAGATTGCTTGTGTCTCCACTACGCTAAACGAAGATAACAAGTCACCGACTACAGGAAATAAAGGCATTATTGGCTGGTATTTAACTCCTACTGCCTAGCAATGCCCTTGATATCTCAAGCATGTTAGTATCTTGGAGGAACTAAGGTGACCATACGCTCTTGCACACGTTGAAGCATCGAGTCCGCTCACCTAAACGACTAAAGTGTTACGTCATTTTTGATAGCAGCGGTCGTTTGTGAAATCGGTCACACAACAATAGGGTAAGTTTAAGATTCAAGAACGTTGACTTTAAACATTTAATGGCAAAAAAAATCGAAGTATTTAACAAGACTGGTAAAAAAAATGTGGGTATAAATAACAAACCTGGTCTCCGTACGTCCGCTCTCAGCCCCGTACGGCTTTGTCCATGACCACTTTGCAAATTAATAGATAAGATATTGTTTTAAAAATTTACAGTGATGCACAATCAAGGCTTAATGTGGGCCGGAACTGTCAGGAACACCTTGCCAGTTAAAAAAAAATATTAACGTTTCCTTGTTATAAAACCAGTAGTTGCACTAACGCAAAAAAGGCTAAATGCACGGCAGTTTGTTCAACTTCAAACTGACGGTATTCAGCTTTGTTTAAACCAGCTTAAAATCACCATGCTAAACAAATCTAGGTTTATCCGTTCGCCAACCTTTACAGCACAATATTGAAATTTTTTACTACGCAGACTGAAGGGACTGGTCATTATTTATGGCCAGAGGGGGAAAGCGTAGGAAATGAAAATGTGACCACCAAATTTTGGATGCCCCCCCATCAAGATCCAAAAATAATGTGGCCCCATCCTCCCCTCCCCCCCAAAAAAGTCGCTTTTCGTATACCTATTGAGACTGTCTGTAGACGATTTCCTGTAGCCAATAATAGTATTGTTGCCAAATTAAGTAAGTAGCTCTCCACACAGACAGTACCAATAGTTGTAAGGAAACGTGTCTCGTTTTTAACGAAAAGACACGTTGGGTTAAAAATGTTCTATAAAATGTTCCTTATACCCATCTCTTGTCAAGATTAATATAAGTATGGTCAACAAACTGTTGCTTGTATGCCCACACCCGTAACATAGCAAGCACTGAAAGACAGGATGAACCAAGAAAACCAGGGTCAAGGCTTTTCTACAAAGTTCTTTGTACGTAAAAACCATACTTGCAGTATTGGTACTAATAGCATCAAAACTGTAAACACTCACATTGTGGGGGTCTGGGGGACTTGCCCCCCCCCCCTACAAGCTGAGGCGTTTTAAGGAATTTTGACTGTTGAAAGTGCCATTTTTTAGGTCCAAAAATGACTTCTTCCAGTTTGGTCAGTGTGTTTTGACCCCCCCCCCCTCGAGAGGGTCCAAAAGTTCATGACACACCCCCGCCGGCGATAAATAATGACCGGTCATTAAGTGTTCTATGGTCGTGATCGCTACTTTTTTTCGGCAGTTTGCTCGTGCTAGTAGAGTGGAATGATTTCGCAGCTGGTTTACCAAAATTCGTTGCATTTAAAGTACACACTTCTAAAATCTAAGTCAGGGTAATATTTTGCAATTTTACTATTACAATAGGTGGTTTAACAAACTTTTTATGAGCTTAATTTTATGGGTCTATTTTTAAAATGTTCAAGCCATTTCTTTGTTGATGTCTAGAAACATTATTCCATGATTTAGCCGGAACAACAGGCATATTACTTCTTACTATGTTGCTCTAGTAGTCTTATGGAAATATATGGATTGTCTTCATATAGTATGTGGTGTAAAAACTGAAAACATTTAATGAATGATGTCTTTTATTTGTAACACGTCTGGTCTTGTGCGTTACTGAAAGTGCAGAGTGCATTGAAAATACTGTCAAACTATTTTCAATTGAATTACACCGACTTAAGGAAATAACGCAAATGTGTTTGTAAGAGAAATATGTTGTTGTGCAATAAATAAATTTGTTCAGGTGCAAGCCAAACAACTGGCAATAAAATAATTTTAATGCGAGTGCCCATGTAGAATCCATGTTTTCCTAATTCCTTAAATTGAAATGCCTTAAATCATATTCATCATATTCAATGGGTGACATGTTCGTGAAAACAGTGTTCAAATGGTACAGATAGTGATCTCAAATGGATATGCCCTGTCTGTCAAATATCTGTTTATTCTAGTCATGGCTTAAAAGCTGACTTCAAACGGATTTGGTCGCTAAGAGAACGATTTTAGCTTTGCCGCTGTGGGAACACGTAACCATTCATTCAGTGGATATAAATAAACAAGGCGTGATCGACCAGCTTCATCCTGCAGTCTTATAATCTGTATTATAAAACTACAGGACGAAGCTGGTAGATCACCTCTTGTTTATTTATATCCACCCTATAGTGTCCGCGGCCTATCTTGAGTTTGCTGCAGAAGAAACACTGATAATCGATTGTACGTTTTTAGTCGCAGAGTGCCTTGCTGATATCCAAGATGGTTACAAAAACAATGGCGGCCGTCGATTAAAGCCGCCTCCTCCAGGAAGACGTAGCCGCTCATAAAATACTTGCAGGACTAAAGATATGCCGCGCACACAATAATGACTGTGTACGTGTTCCTTTAGCGACAAAGCTGAACTCGTGCTCGTAGTGACTAATTCTGTTTTGGTCACGTGGTGTAAACAATGACTGTGTACGATGTCTTACTACTCTTGACACAACGCGAGTACCATGCAAGGCCAATGCAGTCATAATTTTGATGTTACTATGATTCTGGTAGAAAATACATTGGTTGGAGAATGTTACACCATTGGAATGCCGAATTTACACCACAACAACATGCATCTTCCTTCATTTTACCCACGTTCAGTCAATACGATAATTGTCTTTTTATTTATTTTCTGCCCACATAATATCCTGAAGCTACAGTTTCTCCAACCTATAGAGCAGTGACCTGTGACGTCACAGTTTGCTGCGGTACTGTCATCATCTGGCCATGGAGCCCGACTTCTGGCTAGACTGGTGGGGAAGACGGCTTGGCTTCCGCCATTTTGTTATTTTGACTTGTTTCGTGCCATCAGCGCTGGTGTCATGTTTATCCATCAGGATAGTTAACGATTGTCGGATTTCTGGTTGCGGCAACAAAACAGAAGTAGAGGGTTCGTCCTTGTTTAGATTTCCAGCGATTTCCAGCGAATTCCTTCCTCCATGGCTAAACCAGGTAACGTCGTCTGCTTGCTTCATATGCGATTATTTACCCCACCACTACAAGATGGCGGCACGCATTGTTCGGTTGCCATGAGCAACGGACAGCGATGACGGTGCACTATTGTATCTTACCGTTCAGAGAATGCCGAGCTGTGTTGTGGACTTGAAAAAATATGTGACTCCTTGCTGATTTAGATCAAATATAGTAAGTCGGAATCGCTGTTTAATTCGCAGTTTTCTTTAGCAACGCAATCGTGAGTTTTTACTGGCTTAGAGAAAATTAAGCTGTTTTTCATATTTAAAATTCATGTTTAAAACGTTCGGTCAGTTTTTTGAAACTTCTAATGCACCATTATCAACGTATTTATTATCCACTATTATCCATAATATCATAGTCAAAGTAATATGTGACAAGAGTATTGTAGTAGGTATTGCTTAAGAAATGAATTCCGAATCTCGGAATGCTGAAAAATGAATATTATCTGCTAAAGGACCAATCCTCATATGCTTTCAGTTGTGCATATGCTGAAATTGGAACGATGCAAAGTAGCTTTTCATATCACCTAGAGAGAATTTCGGGGTCATTAGATTTTTTTTAGTGTATTATAATGGTTTGGAGATCATGATTTTTTTGTGGTCTGAGGGGGAGGGAAAAAACGCTAATAACCAAACTAAGCTAAAATGTTTACAAAGAGATGAAACGTAAAATTCAAGGCATAAAAATAATTGTACGTACAATACGAGTGATAATTTCTATTGGCACAAAGTCTGCAAAATTGTTTGATACTACTGCGTAATATTGTGATTATTTTTTCTTAAAAATTTTCTTATTTCCAGTTTTGGTCTGATTATTGGAAACGTCAGTAAGTCATTTGTTCTGGTTGTTGCTAACAATATTTGAGGGTTGACAACCTCACTACTAATTATTTCTCAAGTTTTCCCAAGACTCATCCCTACAATCATCATCTTTGAGCAATGACCACTTCATTACCGTTTTCTTAGTTTTTTTCCAATATGCATCCTTCATATTATAATGATTGAGAGTTGACCACCTAATTTCTAATTATTTTCTTCGTTTTTTTCCCTATAGCATCCTTCATCTAATCATGTTCGAGGGTTGACCACTTAATTACTAATTGTTTGCTTAGTTTTTCAAATATACTTCCTTTATGTCATTACGTACGAGGATTGACCACTTCATTACTAATTGTTT
>JAHWFP010216065.1:48886-71421 GCA_023313725.1 Lithobius niger
TTTTAGACTGCTCATGGCACTGTAATGGAAACTCCTCCTTTAGGCTACTCCTGTGTCCGTAAAGGAGACTCCCCTTTTAGACTTCTGCTCGTATTGTAACGGAGACTCCTCCTTAGGTTGCTCCTGGTCTTGTAAAGGAAACTCCTATTTTAGGCTGGTCCTGGTTTTGTAATGGAAACTCCTCTTTTAGGCTGCTCCTGGTTCTGTAAAGGAGACTCCTCATTTAGGCTGCTTCTGGTTTTGTAAAGCGGACTTCTTTCGGTTGTTCCTGGTTATGTAAAGGAGACTCCTCCTTTAGGCTGCTCCTGGTCCTGTAAAGCTTCAAAGTTAAATTTTGTTTTATTTAAAAGAACGTGCTCTCTCCTTATTTTCATACATCCTGCGCGTATATAGCTTGTGCAACATTTATGTACATTTGATTGAATGCAGCAAAACCATCTCGTACGTTGGGGAAACAAACAAGAAAATATAAAAGCATATTTGTAATATTCACAATAGTTTGAACTAATGTTACAAAACGGAGTCATACAGGAGAACCAACTTTCAGGCATTATGTTTAATGATTTTCATTTTAATCATTAAATTAAAAGTTTGTTCCGGCAACCATGTAAGAGGAAGAATCGTAGGGGAGTCCACTATCGGAGGGGAAGGAAGAGAAAAACGACCACATTACTCACTTTTTTCATTGTTATGGCATTACTGTTTTTCATGCGAAGGCGTTTTTACTGAAGGCATTTTCCCCACGGTAAATTGTCGCGTAGCATTATTTTCGTGCCGTTTTGACGTGATACCAGATTTCTTCTGTAGTGTCAGAGTTTTTTCTCTTCGTTTTCGGTGTTGGGGTAGGGGAGGGGGGGGAAGTGGGCAGAGGGCACCTTCGTCTTAACCTTTGTCTGTGGACCCTATTTTTTTTTTATTCTAGTCTACTTAGATGCCATCCCAAGGTATGGACTATAAAAAATATTCGAGCATCAATAATAATCACATATTGTCTCTGTTTTAGGGCTTATCATTGATGGATGGTTTATTAACAGGAGGTGAAAACGTCGAGTTCACCGATGTAAACACGACGTCTGGACTCTGCTTCACAGTAACATCCAGTAAGTGTCTTTCTAGTATATTTGTATGGATGCAGGTGTTTGCATGATGTTGTTGGCTTATGGTGGCTTATACAGGGTGGTCTAAAAGTCAGGTCACATGCAAATAACTGCCGATATAATGGTTCTACGTTAATTCTGAAGACATATCTGTAATGTAAGTCATATATGGGGAAGCCAATGAAGATATTTTAAATGACCTTGAAAACAGCATTCAAGGTCATCAGCATTCTATTTTCCAACTGGCGCAAGATACAGCACAAAAGTGAATTACAAAGTTGTACGCAAGCATTAAACATGACAAATTACGAAAACAGATTGAAAATCGAAGCATAAGTGCAATAGTTATGAGGAAAACAAAATAGCAACAAAGTCTTCCCTGAACATTTTAACTGCAATGCATGCCAAGCTTCACTGCATGGCAGTTAAAATGTTCAGGGAAGACTTTGCTGCTATTCTCTTTTCCTCATAACTATTGCAATTATGTTCCGATTTTCAATCTGTTTTCGCAGTTTGTCATGTTTGATGCTCGCGTACAACTTTGTAATTCACTTTTGTGCTATATCTTGCGCTATTTGGAAAATAGAATGCTGATGGCCTTGAATGCTGTTTTCAAGGTCATTGAAAATATATTCATTGGCTTCCCCATATATGACTTACATTACAAATATGTCTTCAGAATTAACGGAAGACCATTGAATCGGCAGTTATTTGCGTGTGACCAGACTTTTAGACCACCCTGTATAAACGCATCATCAAGGACCACGCTAGTGGTCTGCCCGCCAAGTTCAGTTGTCAGACTCCATTGTAAGAAAGTCATTGTTCAATTTCTGCACTGTTGCGTGTCGGCCACTAGCTTTGGAAGGGGTTAATGTTCGCTGAAACTCGTTGAACCCTTTTTTGAACTAGCTTTGGCACTTTAATAGAAACCAGAGCTGAGCATACCTCACGATGGAGAGGATTAATATCCATGCGGCAAAACCGCTTGAAAATTATTGAAAATGGGAGTCTTGTGCCCTGACTAGCAATTTGAATGAAGTGCATACACTGTTTCAATGCGGTAAAAGTGCGTGAAGATCGTTGATTTCCTATGACTACTATATACTGACTACTGACTAATCCCGCTCAAGTAAAATAATTTATGCGACAGATACGAATGAAATTTGGTATTCAGCACCCTTTTAACTCCAATTTATGTGCTTTTTATGGTTTGACGTTTGTGTATGCATTAACTAAAAAGATTGCAATCATTCGTAATGCTATTTGTCTGGATTTTTATTAGCCTACTGCATATTATTTTAGTGGTGTTTACGATTACAAATGCGGATTTTCATTCGCTTTGCTCACTTAATCAATGCTCCCTATGACTTAAAATTCATTGTTTTAAAATAACACAAGCGTTTTAGAGAAATTTATAGGACTCGTTGTAGCTTGAGCTTATTCATTCGTTTCTGTCCGTCTTTTTGGTCACTTTGTTGCTGTCGTTCCAACTTTTCTGTACATTTCATTCAATTAATGCTACGTTATGTGTTTTTTTTTTGCTTTAAAAGGGGTGCCCTCTACGATTTGTTGGGATATCTCCGGCTCTTCACGCATTACGTATTAACTTACGCATCGGAACAGTGCAAAGTAGCTTCTTCTCCAAGTCGTATAGCTATCTGCATCTACGTTGACTGTTAAATTAATTATCTT
This sequence comes from Lithobius niger, assembly GCA_023313725.1. Classification (NCBI taxonomy): domain Eukaryota; kingdom Metazoa; phylum Arthropoda; class Chilopoda; order Lithobiomorpha; family Lithobiidae; genus Lithobius; species Lithobius niger. The sequence goes on from JAHWFP010216065.1 coordinate 51,676, forward strand.
TAAGACTTCCACATCGAATGGAAATGAATCAGACCGCGGCTGCTACACGGCTGTTTGCCGATTTTTCACACCGATTTTATGCCCATTGCACAATCAATAATACTGGTTTTCAGCTGCCGATGTTTTTTTTGCCATCAAATACTCTCCACTTTTGTTGTGAATTTTTGAATTCACAGGAATTGATCATAGTTTAAAATAGTGGTTGATTCAGACTGACTTACATTGATTATGAGGAATAATCAATGAGGATTATGAGGAACCTTATTTTTGAATTCACAGGAATTGATCATAGTTTAAAATAGTGGTTGATTCAGACTGACTTACATTGATTATGAGGAATAATCAATGAGGATTATGAGGAACCTTATTTAATATTTTCAGTAAATTCATCAGTTAATTTGGAGATGGGGGGGGGAGTGGGGAGTAGGAGAAATCGTATTGCGCTAAGGGTACGTGAGGTTGACTACTTAAATTTTTTTTTATACTTTTTAGGTGTATTAACAAAAGTTAAAATAATCACACGAAAATTGTGACAAAGTCCATATAGAATATAACGATGCAATTTCATGTGGCCAGTTTTTGTTAAGCTTTACTGCTGCTTTCTTTTATGTATAAAGATTATTTATAACATTCATTGGAATGTTTGTTACCATATACTAGAAATGTGCATATGTAGTAAGTACAAAGAGATCCAAATTCACCTGCCTTCACTTATCATACGGCAGCGTAGTGGAAGAATCTGAACTGCTTAAAATTAATTATTTCGCCATTGTTTTGATATTACTCCCATATACGAAAAACTAATGATGAAAACTAATTACAGAGTAACTAAATTTATTAAGCCTTATTTCAACGAATACATATACCAAATTTTATTCGAATCGGTTCATGCTTGTGGCCGTAACTGCGGTAGTGATCAACAAACATACCGGAAGACAGAGTAGGAGTGGCGTGGTCAAAGGTGACGAACGAAATTTTACCCAAGGGGCCAAAGCCCAAAGTTGTGAAATATGTCACTTAGGACTGGCGAAACGAACAAAAAACTGGGCCGTGATGCGTCGAACCAATGATGGGCTCACCTTTTACCCCTCACAAATTTGTATCACCGCTCAAATAAGGAGGGGAGTGGGATGTCTTCTCCTTACTCGAACTCTGTTTTTGAGAAAAATTTGAATTGGTATCGAGAAACAATATCAATAACATGTAGGCCTACTCAATACAAAGTACTTATATTACTTGCGTTTTATAATGATCCTTTTTATTATAATTATTATTTGTAATTCTAAATCTGTGGGTAAAACTAATATCGAACCAATAAAATTTACGTGCGTCTTACTGTTATGGATTTAGAAAAAAAAATCTAAGAGTCAGAGGCCAGGAGGAATATCCCGCCCTTTCCTCCCTGCCAGTCCACCACTGTAAAAACAGAACATCTTTGCTTTCCTCACTCGTTCAATAAGAAACAACACCACAAATAAGCGTAATAAAATACTGCAATATATCGTACCCGAAAAGCAGCTAAGGTAGCGCACTAATTAACAGCAAAGTCTATGTGCGCCTCGCACTCAATGTACCGTCCAGATTCCAGCATAAAATTTCGGTGTGCCATCCAGATTACCACTAAAGGTAAGTGGCGACTCACGTTGTATTGTTCTTCGCGATAAAAGAGGAGCCACCTCGGTGTCTACATATAGTCTTCAACCGACCACAATATTGGAGAGCTGCTGACTTGCCGAAATGCGTAGTGACACGTCGTCATCATTGCAATTTTTCGTATAGTGCACACCTTTACGCTGATGACGGGCTGACGTCATCCATAGATCGCGTACTATCAGATGACGGTTTTTCGCTGAAAGACCTCGTTAGAGGTTAGCCTAGGGAAAATCGCAAATATTTATTCTGTAGAGCATAATATCTTTCGTCCTTCCGCACTGCAAGTCACTCACACTTATCCTTTAAGTTCCTTGGATCATAATTGAACAAATATGTCTGGTTTTTGTGGAGATGTGGCTGACGTGAACTGCCTTCACCCGTTTTTTGGGCACAACCACATTAATTAGACGTGTGACCCGTCGAATTAAAAGCATAAACAGCAACAATTGATCCTTCAAGTACGTGCTTAATGCACAAGTGCGTGTGTCATGTTTTTCAATGAATGCTTGAAGACCCTCAGTAGAGAAATTTATTCCATGTCTTCAACTTCACAGATTTTTTATTTTAATTTTTTTTCATAATTGTACATCTATTTCAGAAGAGGCAGTAAGACACCATGGAACTTACACTTATTTGAGCATGGTCAGTGAAGCCTTAAAAATGGAAGAAGACCAAGCTATGATGTGGCGGGTAAGTCGATCATACCAAAAAATCAAAACTCGTAAAATGACTGCAAAGTTGAGAATGAGTCGACCTTTCAAAGGAATGATATCAACATACGAAAACTTCGCCAAATTTATCCCACCGAGTATCAGTTCAAAGGTTAAATAAAAAATCTGATTACCTGCATCTAACATCTGAGTATCTGCTGCTAGTATTAGTCGGTGGGATTACCTTGGCGAGTGTTCTGGTCTGTTGATACAACTCTTTGAAAGACAAAACTTCCCAATTTGGCGTGCCTATCATCAGCTTTGGTTTTTGATATATCACTTATTTTTTAGCATTGTTTTTTAGCCCGAATTTTTTTTAATTCCCAACACAATTTACGAATTGGAGTGTAAACTGTAATTCTTCTTTCTTAAATCGTTTGTATTTTGTTATTATAATGTTTATTTAGTTGCAGATGAAAATAGACATCACCTGTCTTATCTTTTTAGCAGATTCTTCCTTATTGTGGCTCAAATACCTAGTGAAAAGTTGGCTGGAAAAGTTGGTTGGAAAAGTTGAATCCCCTTACTGCGCGTGCGCTGGCCGTCGCTATGGAGCAGACCTCATATATAAGGCCGTTGCTATGGAATATGGAGCAGACCTCATCTTTCTTCCTAGGGCACCATGCCGTGTGATCGTTCGTCTGGCTTTCCCGATTTTCCAGCTTTATGGTTCCCTTTGGTGTGTTACATCAGTCTCTGGGTAAGCAGGGTTCATTGGAACCGTCAGTCCATCTTTTTGACAATGGTTTCCCTGCGTGGCAGGATAGTAGCCTCTCGGTTCTCACATGCTCGTCCGCATGGGAAATGTGGGGCTTCCTCCTTACCCCTCAGTCTACACAGCTTCACCGTCCAGACGTTGTACTAGGTTCCTTCGGTACACCTCAGCAACTGGCTACCGTCAGTATTTTTACTTTCACTAAGAAGTCACTCATCGTCCTAGAGTTTTCGTCCTAGAGTATTACATCACAGGCAACAGGGTAACCGGACAACTCGGCAACCGACCGCCCACTTGCCAGATCTTCACTTCTGTTTGTTAGCCAATCGGCTATGGTCCCACTGCCCCTGGTCCCTTATGTGATGGAATACTGTATTTGTCGTTCCTGCGCCCAGGTGCTCTTGAGCTCATGCACCACAGCATGAGCATCCATACGACCATGCGTCCACCTGCTGCTACGAATGCGCATCGTGTATCCAGGAGACCAGGGCTCGAGGACCAGGAGTCAGCGCCCCGGCCCGGGGCCTCCTTTGGTGGATCACGATCCGCTGTCCCCCACTACTTCTCTGAAGACGCTCCTTATTTCCGACTTTGCTTGTCACCCAAACATCAGTCTGTCTTCTGTTCGCTGGCACCTAGGGCTTGGGCCCAGGTGAAGGGATATGCGCAGTGGAATTAAATAATATTGGAGCTGCAAACGATGGACTGTGAAACTCGGAATGATGACTCAATTCGTGAACACGGTAAACTTCACTGTAGTTTACGAACTATAATAACATGACATATTTACATATGGAAGGGACAATATTTTAACACAAAGCATGATCTAAACGGTTGGAGGAATTTCGATGAAGTGTGGAAGCTAAAGCAACTTCTTTAACAACAACATTTCCAATTTGTTTACAAACATAACAACCGTTAACAATAATGATCAAAACGATAAACAATTAAGAACTATTGTCTTCAACAAATGACCCAACATGGTCATGACGATCATTATTGGTTCATGGTGACCCTGCAGGCACACGTCATCGTAGTGCAGAGTCAATACTTGATGTATGGGTCCAAGGTCAAGGACCCCAGGAATCAACATGCCCCCGTGTGACGAGGACACCCTGTAAAATAAATCTCATCATCTGGAGTCGGATGCTGCAAGAGAAAGACCAAGACAGAGATTAGTATGAATCTGAGAGGTAACTGCTTTGGTGCAAATGTCGGCCCAATTTCGTTCAGTGGGAACAAACTCCAAAACGATGTCACCATCATCAATTTTCTGTCTGACAAAATGATAAACAATTTCGATATGTTGATATGTTTTGTTCTGGATCTTTCAATCTGAGTTAGCATGTTGAATTGCACTCAAAGAATCGGTATGCACAACGGTTGGTGGTGTACTATGTCCATAAACACCTATTTCTTTGAGAAAGGCACGCATCCAGAAAGCTTCCCTGGACGCAAGGCACAAGGCACGGTACTCCGACTCCATTGTCGAAAGTGAGACACTTTTCTGTTTGGTTGTTCTCCATAAGATAGGGGTCTCGGCATAAAACACTATTACACCAGAAATGGATTTTCGGTCATCAGCATTTGGCGCATGACTAGCATCTGCGAAAACTTCAAGTCTTGCGGGATTTGGACGAAAGACTAATTTTCTGTCGAGGGTACCTCGAAGATAACGCAGAATTCGTTTGGCGGCTATCCAATGTGTAGGATTTGGATTAGCCGAATGTGCGGCCACTGCATTGACCGCATATGCTATGTCGGGACGTGTCGCCAAGGCAAGATAAGATAGGCACCCTACTAATTGTCTAAAAGGGACTGTCTTCATTTCATCTTGCTCTTCAACACTTAAGGTTACAGTCTTATTTAAATGTTGACCAGGGAGACACGGTGTGTTAACTGTTTTACAGAATTCCATATTAAATCTTTTTAATATTTTCTCTGTATAAGTGCGTTGATGTGCAAAAAGCACTCCACTGGGTTCTCTTTCAAATTGGATTCCTAGCAGAAAATTCAAGGGACCCAGATATTTTATATCCAGATCAGAATTCAATATCTTCCTCAACAATTGTCTAATTCTGATTGTTTGGGCAGCCGCCATTAAATCGTCGACGTAGACTGTGACGAAACCACGTTCATTGTTGACTTCTATCCAAAATACGCATGCGTCTGAAAGGCAACGATGCATACCATGCTTCAACAACACTTCCGTCAGTCTTCTGTACCAACAAAGCCCGGATTGTTTTAGTCCATATATAGATCTTACGAGACGGCACACCTTTGTTTCTTGACCGGGTATAACAAAGCCCTCTGGTTGTTGCATAGCAACGTAACAATCGAGTCGTCCTTGGAGATAAGCAACAGTCACATCGTATTAGTCTATATACCAATTGTTTTGTACCGCTACAGAGATTGCTAGACGTATTGTTGCAAGCCCAGCAGTCGGGCTGTAACTTTCAAAGTACGATTGTCCATATTGTTGCGTAAATCCCTTTGCAACAAGGCGTGCTTTGTAACGATCGATGCCGCCCAAAGCATTACGCTTAACACAGAACACCCAGCGACATCCTACAACGGGTACTCCTGGTGGACGTTCTTCTAAACACCAGGTGCCATTGGCAATATGGCTTCCATATTCGGCGTGTATAGCAGCTAACCATTTTTCTGAATCGACACTATTTATTGCTTCACGGAAATTGTTTGGTATTTTAGGCTCATTAACAACTGTAGCTAAAGCAGCTGGCTCATAATCATCAATGTGAAAATTGAAGAAACAAGTATTTATCAACGTGTGTTGGGTCACTGGTTCACCATAACGTTCCAGGAGTAATTCAGTGAAAGAATCGCCAATAACATTGCTGTTATTTTTCCCTCCAAAAACTGTTAAAGCTTTTTCAGTCTTATTTTCATTCGTATTTGTTGGTACTTTAACGTTATTTTCTTCTGGTAAACTATTCTCTTCCCCTGGAATTGGCGTTTCTTTTTCTGAGACAGTTTTATTAGACTTTGACCTCGTAAAATATCTATGTTCAAAATCACTTTTACTTTCACTTGTCTTGGATTCCTTCTTTTTTTTCTTTTTGGCGAGTTGACCCACAACTTGAGGTGGAGTTTTGTCCTCTTCCAGCAAAGGCGTTACAGTAGGAGGGGTCACGACTTTCTCACCTGTAGCTGAAGTTGGCAGTTTAATTGGTGGGGTAATGGCTCGTGCTGTCTCAGTTGGCAGTTTTTCGGTTTCTTCTTCCTCGTCAGTTTCTTCATTTGTCCACAGCTGTTCCCACATCTTTTCAAATTCTGTAGAATTCTGTTGATCCAAATGTTCAAAATTAAATTCATTTTCCAGAAATGTAACGTTTCTTGACACAATCACAACTTTACTTTCCAAGTCCCAAAGTCTATAGCTACGTGAAATTAAGTCGTAGCCAATCATTACACACTTCTTTGCTTTCGGCTGTAATTTATGTCTTTTCTGGACAGGAATGTGAGCAAAACATATACAACCTATAGCTTTTAAATGTCTAGCCGTTGGTTTTTCAGACCTTCCTAGCCATAATTGTAATGGTGTGCAATTCTCGTTAGCTATGTTCACACATCTATTTCGTATATAGGCTGCTGTGGTAATTAATTCATCCCAAAGATAAGTTGGTAAATTAGCACTAGTTAATGTTGCTCTAACAAGATTCATCAGGGTTCTGTTAAGGCGTTCCGAACGGCCATTTTGCTCGGGGCAGAAGGGATTTGTGGTGGTATGCCTCACACCCTCCTCTTTGAAAAAATCGGATAACGTTTTGTTAAGATATTCAGACCCGCAGTCGGATTTTATGGCTTTTAAACGTTTACCAGTTTGATTTTCGGCCATTGCTACATACTCTTTTATTTTTTCAGGAACGTCAGATTTATTCTTAAGTATGTAAACACTCACAAATCCTGAGTAGGCGTCTGTAAACGTTAGGACATACGAATTTCCGCCTATGGATTTGACAGGAATTGCTAGCACATCAGTATGCACTAAAGCTAATTGTTCTTTCTCTCGTTCGTATGTAAGTGCTGGAAAAGGTTTTCTTGTCAAATTTGCCTGAAGGCAGTCGTGACAGGGGGAAGTTGTATTCTTCTTCTTTGGAAGTCTAAAATCCCTAAGGGCTTTTGAGTCACTCAGTTCATGCAACGTAGAGATTGATGTATGCATGAATCGTTTATGCCACAATTCCAAATTACTTTGTATCGTTACTTTCGCTGGCACTATCTTATTTAACATTGCAACGTGACCACTATCTGGAATTTCAATATAGTTTGTTCCTCTAAGCAACTTATCTGTAACTGGATCATTATTAAGTAATGGGTTTCCTACCAAAATGTACAAACCATTAGTCATATACCCTTTTGCAATCATTTTACGGCCATGATAAATCAAACAACAGGTCTCATAGAATATCACATGACACCCATTTGCTGTAGCCGATCTTACAGAAAATAAGTTAACTTGTAAGTCTGGAACATATAAAACATCTTTCATCAAAATTTTACCTTTACCAGTGTCAAAAAGAATGTTGCCTTTTGAATGCGGTTTCAAATCGCAATTTTTGCTGGCTGAAAGTATAGGCAAACCATTGATTTTTAGACAATTAAACAACCAGTTTTCATTTGACACGAGATGATTGGATGCGCCAGAATCCACGACGAAAATATCTTGCAACTTTTTACCTTTATCATCCGTAGCTGCTGAGAAAAATGACCAGGTCCATAGGCACGTAGAGATGCATACATCGTGGATGTGGCTGTGGCGAATAAACCCTTCGGTTCTTGGCGTGTATTCGCTTGTGATCCTCTGTTTCCTCCTCTTCTTTTGAATCCTCTCCATCCACGGTGATTTCCTCTACCTCTTCCACGGTTGCTAAAAATAGAAGGATCAGGGGGTGAGGGGCAGGACGCCATTTTGTGATTGGAACCACCGCAGGTAAAACAAATTAATTTCTTATCAGCTGTCGGTATTGTTTGACCCTGAGAGTATTGCTTGTTCGCATGTACGGCCAATGCTGCCGAATTTAAAGATTGAGTTAGGTTAGGATCATTTAGATTTCTTGAATCTTCAAAATATAACAGTTCTTTTACTTTTGCACAAGTAATATTATTGGCATCCATTGCTGCGAAGCCCATTAACATTACATCACAACTTCTAGGTAACCCCGCCAAAATGCACCATGCCAAATTTGTGTCAGAGATTTTCATGCCACAGTCTGCTAATTCGTTTGCACATTCTTCAACCCGATTGATATAACTGCTCATGCTCTCATTTGAAGATTTTGCTATAGAGTAAAATTTCCTATGTAATGCCAGACATTTAAGAACATTATTCGGTTGAAACGTGCATTTCAGAAAATCCCATAGTTGTTTCGGAGTAGTGACTGAAGTAGGAATCGTTACACAACCTGTTGCAATGAAAAGTAAAATTGTTCCCATGGCTTTTTGAGTCCCTACTAACTTTTTATTTGCATCAGTCTCTTTACTCTCTTCCGTCACGTAGGCCCACAAACCTTGATGCATTAGGTAAGCTTTTACTCTTTCTGCCCATTGAATATAAATCGTACCAGTTAAATTGGGAATGGTCGTCTGACTTGAAATCGAACCTCCAGATGCCATTTTTAACTTTCAAATTTTGGCACTGAACGGTATTACTTTTATGTTTTATTGTTCTGTTTTTATCGTGTCAGTCTAGCACGTAAATTCCCGCATTTGGGCAGCCATTAGAAACATTCGAATTTCCTTATTTAGAAGAATTATACTTATCTGATTCTCTTCTTTGCTTCATCGTTTCTCCCCTTCCTTGCCGGTGACGTCTTATACCTCCAATTTTCTCCTGGTTTCCGAAAAATAACGTCGCCGCATTTCTTTGCCATGTCTTCTTTAAGTCCACTTTTTCATATTGAGCGTCGAATCCAAAGTTCCAAATACACGGCTCCCGCTACCACATTGAAGGGATAGGCGCAGTTGAATTAAATAATATTGGAGCTGCAAACGGTGGACTGTGAAACCCCGAATGATGACTCATTTCGTGAACACGGTAAACTTCACTGTAGTTTACTAACTATAATGACATGACATATTTACATATGGAAGGGACAATATTTTAACACAAAGCATGATCTAAACGGTTGGAGGAATTTCGATAAAGTGTGGAAGCTAAAGCATCTTCTTTAACAACAACATTTCCAATTTGTTTACAAACATAACAACCGTTAACAATAATGATCAAAACGATAAACACTTAAGAACTATTGTCTTCAACAAATGACCCAACATGGTCATGACGATCATTATTGGTTCATGGTGACCCTGCAGGCATACGTCATCGTAGTGCAGAGTCAATAGTTGATGTATGGGTCCAAGGTCAAGGACCCCAGGAATCAACACCAGGTCCACACGACTCTACACTTCTACAAACCACCATCGGTCCATTTTCTTTGGGAACAAGGATCTCCGTCCGCGGTCCTCTTGGGCCTCTGTTCAAGGTTCCCCAGGCCCATGGGCCTTCAGTGCACCCAAGGGAACTGCGGTACCAACGCTGAGCAACCAAAACGTCACCAGTCGGCCAACATTTCCGTGTACAGATACAACAGCCAGCTTTGTGTGTATCAATCATCATGCTTTGTCACTGACCGTCAGAACATTATTTGTTCCTTCTCTGGCGACTGGAGCCTGGGGCTCTTACCCAAACCTATGATAGGGCTCGGTACTCTCTTGTTTTCTATACACAACGTCCGGTCCACCTATTTCTAAGGCAAGGTTCCCTGTCTCCATTCTCCTTGGGCCTGTCCACTGTTCCTCCAGCCCATGACCCTCATACGAATAACCAAAGCAACCGCGATATCGCTACAAACCATTCAGGATGCCTCTGGTCGGTCGACACGCCTGTATACAGATGCACCTACAGCCCGTTTCCTTCCTTCGAGTCATCTGCAGCTACGGCTCCACGTTTTTGTCGTTCATCATACAACTGCACTCCTGCAAAACACAGGGGGGAACAACCTACGCACACATGCCTTGGGTCCCACTTCAATGCCCGGTTCCTCTTCTATTTCAACACTGTAACCTTAACCGAGTCACTTCTGACTAGTCACCAGGAACCAGTATGACCAGTATGACTCACCAGTATGACCAGTATGACTCACTGGTTCTACACTGACGGTATGCCCATCAAGTCAGCATCCTTTTCGGTTTCTCCTCTCTGGGAAACTATGCCCAGAGGGACTCCTCGGTGGTCTTATTGCTCTATAGTCCATACCTTGTTGCTGTTCAATTAACGATCCTACGTTTTTTCCCTCCAAGAACTCTTCCGGTTCCCAAGCGTGCCATTGTATGCCCATTTCATCCGCCCTGATTCGGATGACCAGTCCCTGAGACCTGACACCCTGAGGCCTGGCTTCCACACCTTCCATCACTGCATTTTCAGTTCCTTCACAAGCAACGACGGCTCAGTGTTCAGGCCAAGGCCCAAGACCGAGCCTATTGCCTTTTCCTTCGAACAACTTTCAGTTCACTGTCTGCCAGGTCGGAAATCCTTCAACCGGTCGGTCTCCTTTCCCGACATACAGGTAAATGCCTTGCCAGCCCTAGATTGCCCCCGAGCTCTTCCGCTTCGTCACCAGTGTCACTTCACCGTTTTGAACATAGAGACGCCAGTGCACCGTCTAATCAATAACCCATTCGTTACCACTCACATATGCAGTTACTCTATTCCTCCTGTGATCAACAGGGCTGTGCAGTGGGTTCCCTTTGCTTTAACCACACCGCAGTTTTTTGTCAACCATTTCGCATCAGTTACTGCCACTTTATGTCCAGTCAATGTTTTTACCTTCACCCGGCATCTGGGCATCCATTACTCAGTTCAACTCCTCGCTCGATTCCCCTATCCCCGGTTCCTCTTCATTTCAGCACTGTATCCTTAACCGAGTCACTTCTGACTACAAAAAGCAGAAAGTTAAAAAGCACTTTAGTTATTAAAAACACATACAGAGTAGCTTCTGACTAGTTACCAGGAAGGAGGAAGGAGGGGGGGAAGGTAATGAAGAAGGAAGAAGCTAGGATGAAGGGTATGACCCACTGGTTCCACACTGACGGTATGTCCATCCAGTCAGCATCCTTTTCGGTTTCTCCTCTCTGGGAACCTGTGTCCACAGGGACTCCGCGGTGATCTTATTGCTCTATCGTCCATAACTTCTTGCTGTTCTTCAATCATGGATCCTACGTTTTTTTCCTACAAGAACTCTTCCAGTTCCCAACCAGTTATGATCACTCAGAAAGTGTTTGTTTTATCATGCGGAGCCACAGGTCTCTACTCCAATAGTGTCTATTACTTGCTCCATTCTGGTTCGTGGTGGCCGTTTCGAGTTCACCAATGCAAACACTCACTTTGACCCATGCTATCTATACTATTGCTCCTGCAATTGGTATGACGAGAAGTGTAGTGTGTGTACTTCGATCAGTGACCCCACCTGGCAAGCAATACTTCGACACCAGCATCGTTCCTATCACCGTGCCATTGTAAAGCCAAAGAAGCAGTGTATTGAACCACTTCTACCCTCCACTCCTTTAGCTTCACGTCCTTCGTAGCTCACGGTTCCCAAGTTTCCTCTTGCCAAGAAACATTCAGTAACGGTACCCGCCACACTGCCAACCGTAGCATCGATCAAACCACTCCAATCTGCGTAGGAAACCAGAGCAAAGCTAACACCAGGTATCCATACAAAGAGTAAACCTCCAGTCGTTCTTCTTGAGGCCCGTCAACCACTGGTCCCGATCATTTCATCACCAGTTCCACCGGTTCCTTCGTCTCTCCCCATCCTGGTGACCTCCACCACTTCATCCCCACTGCACTCCTACAGACAATCGGTTCTCCGTTCCTTTTCTCCGTCCCCCATCATAATTCTCTCCTCCAGGTACTCACCTGGGACCAGTGGAACTGGCCCAATTTACCATTAATGTGGCATTACTTCTTTCTGTTGCCCGTTGTTTTCTTCATTGAGTTAACTCAGAATAATGCTGCCATGCTCCAACTCCTTGTACTAAGGGCAAAGGTTTCTGATTTACGTATTCTGCGAGACTTCAACCACTAACTTGAAGCCACCATTCGGTTACCCCATGGGCCCATTTCAACACTTGCTATGGACATCGGTCGCCTCCAGCACCGTGCTGATACTCTCCAGAACTGGAATATTGTTTTACAGGCTCACCTTCGCCACCCCAACAGAGAGTGCACCGCTGTAAAGTCTCCAAAACTGGGTGGTGCCCCTATGGTCGCCCGCCAAACCGACGGTCCCCTCAAGATGCAACCACTTCCAGCAACCGCTTTACCAAGCCTGACTCAACAGATCCTCATTGACGTCTACGATCCTTTTACACACTCATGTCGTCGGTTCTCCCGAATCTCCAGTCCCGGTCATTCCTGACAGTTCTACCATAACCAGAACCATTGCCACTTCCAGTACCTCTACCGCATACTGCATCAATCTCGAGTCCACGGGTTCCTGATGTCGGGCCCCTAATTGATACATGGTACACCGCTTTGGCTTCTGTGACTTTTCCCAACGTCAGTGCTTAAAGTGTGTGGCAGTATGACAATGCTGCCACATTAGTACCAGCATTACCGGCCATTACCTTTTCATCTGACACCTTTTCACGTTATCTACCGTGTGGAGAGTGCTTATATCATGCCTCAGGCGATGCGCTTGGGTTCAAGGTTTTTCCCTGACGTCCTACTTTGTTCTGTACTCTCTGTCTGCTACTTGGAGGAACCAGTACCACACTAGGAATTATACTTTCCTCTCAGCATTGTTTTTACGAAAGCAAACACTCCTGTTGGATTTCCATAATCGTTCATGGCAACAGATGGATCTTCAGCTCCTGCTCCTACTCCAACACTTTGAAAACATCCCACTACAGTGCTGGTTCCTCACGGGTGTACTCTCATATTACGCCCATATGACTTCTGCCGAGTTGGCTATTACACTTTCAATGATTGCCGCTTGAATGTATATAGCAAGCACCTTGCACTGACCGATCTCCTTCTATAGTGTATACAAGAAATACTTATACTACTGATGGATTTGATGCGCCTAACACATAAGGAGACTCGCCATTGGTCCTCAAGCCACTCTGGATCTCCTATCTGGTCTCCGACCACCGCGTCTTAGTCCCTCCAAACTCTTGTCTCTTTGAAGTTATGTGCATTGTCATTTATTTACATGTACTTGCTCATTCCTCAGGCCCAGAACGCAACTGTCGATGCATCTGTTGCAACTGTTGATGGTAGGACGACCATCCGCATACCATTTCTCCTCGTTTAACTTTTTAGCACCGATGTCCTCAGCTACCCTTAGGGCTGCCCTCTACGCTTCACAGTCGTTTGCACGATTTTCTGACTTCATCGACTGCCGGCTTCGGTACCCTTTCACCTAAACCCTCCCGACAACGGGTCAATTCTCTGCCTGGATGACATTCGGTTCACTGGATCTTTGATTCTGGGGTTGCCACGTCGCAACACGGGTGCTTGTTAACCTTGGCCCCACCGCCATGTTTGACGAGGTCAGCTAATAAGATAAGACAGGTAATGTACATTTTCATCGGCAACTAAAAACGAAACTTATCAGGGGGACCTGGTTGAAATTTGTTTGTACTGCACAAATGAAAATATACATTATCTCTAATCGCCCAGTCTCCCCTCTCGTTTCCAAGGTGACCAGAGTGGAAGAAAAATGAGGTATGATCCATCGCGAGCCCCTTAGATAGAGGCCTGCGCTAGCGCATGTGCAGTAAGGGAAGCTACGAGCCCGGCATGAAAGCCGACTTTTCGCTAAGGATTTGAGCCACAACAAAGGAGGATCTGCTAATAAGATAAGACAGGTAATGTATATTTTTATTTAAGCATAAAAACAAACTTCAACCAGTGCCCCTGGTAAGTTTCAGTTTTTATATTATATTATGTGTATTATTATTATTGTTATTATTGCTTTTGGTGCACTAGTCTGCACATTTGCAAGCCTGAAATATGCGCGTGATTTACTACAGCCCGAGAAATTCACAGTCAACACAAGTAGCTAACGTAGCAGCATGGCGAATACCACGGTCGCATATTGTTGTTAAAGGTCGTAGAGCCCTGAGGACACACAAACCTTGACAATAACAGACACCACCGACAATATAAAACATGGTTACATCACTATTTTGGTACTTATCTGCCCACTCATGTCATTCCCACGACACTCCTAGGCTTCACGGGCTGTAGAAGGTATGGAGTTTGCGCTGTCGTAAGGCCTATTAGTATCTGAAGGCTTTCCAACACTTTTGTTTGAAAGCAAAGATCCTATGGAAAGTAACATGGGATCTAGCGGACTCGCCACAAACAGATCTCTAGCTGTAATTAGCTAATTTGAAACGTTACTAAGATTAGATTTCGCACTGAAAGCCATTTCAGCGACATTCTTCAATGGATTAATTCGTGTCAGGTGGGTCACTGTTTTCAATTTTAACCAATTCTCAGTTTTCGTACCGTATGATTTACGACGCCACACTGTACTGCTGCAATGTCCTCTAGAATAATTGAATGCTGATATGTGTTGCTATGTGCTCGTGATTGTTGCCTATCGTGAGTCTAGCTAAGCAAACGTATTGGCAAATTGTGCTGCGCCCATTTTTTTCTTGATCTTCTGCAGATTGATATACATTTTAGCCGATTCGTCAAGACACCGATACCTTTCCAGGTCACACTTCAAAATCTGAGTGACAGCGGGTTCACCAGCAAAGACCTAAGTAGAAACGCTCTGATGCCAAACGCTGCAGTGACAGGATACGATAAAAAAAAAACATTTTAAGACCACATCTTTGACGCATTCAGCAACCTGCTTCGCTTTAGCTGTCCTGAGTGCATACAGTTCTGGCCAGGTACTGAATTCGTTCAGGACTACGAGTATTCAGTGTCTGCCTCTAAGGGTCGCCGGTAACGATCCCAAGAAGCCCACTGATACACGTTTCCAAGGGGCATTGGGAGGATCTATTGTGGTCAGGAGCCCTGCAGGCTTCGAACTTTCAGTTTTGCAAGTCTGACACTTCTAGCAAGCTGCAGATGAACTCTACAGTGTCCTTCCTCATGCTATTCCATTCTACCAGTTCTTGCATCCTTTTCAGAGTTTTGAACACTCCAAAATGGCTGCCTAAATGTGACGCATGAATTGCAGCAATTGCGTTGTGATGTAGCGACTTCGGTAAAAATGCTTTGAAACATGTATTACCTTCAACCACATCACGAACGTTACGTGAACCATAGGCTTTACATAAGATCCCATCAAACAGAGTTTTCCAGGCTTGGGGCTGTCTCCGTACACAGCTGATGTACAGTCGGCTACATTACCTAACTTGGTAATTTGGCGCGATGACAAGGGTCACCAACCTGTGCCGCATGGATCTTATCCACACTTGGAAATCCGTTGGGTCTCTCAGTTACCTTCACTCGTTCCACCTTACAATCAACTTTCAGTATGGGGCCTTTAGATTCGTCCTCATACATCCTGGACATTGCATTTGCCACCTGGTTCAAGGAACCCTTTTTGTAACGAATTTCAAAATCCATTCCTTGAAATTCCAAAATCCATCGTATCGAGCTAGTCTTCCTGAAGGCTATTTCAAGGACTTCAAAATCTGGAGAGCATTTTGGTCTGTTTCTATCTGGAAAGCTTTGAGAAGCTGTAGTCTTGGGTTCGAGTCCCAGTCGGCGCAGTTGTATTTTCTTTCTTTCTGTTATTGTGTATTCTGACAATTAAGACCACTATTTAATGCAGACTATTTCTTTTGTTAAGCTTTTGAGACCTTTTCCACCAGCATCAGTCAGGATTGTGGAACATAAAAACAACAGACATATCGAAGAGGCAACGTAGCCAAAATAACAACCAATGCCCTGCCATTTGTTGTTATGTTGGTCATTTCATCTTTTATCTGCACGATAACTAAACTTTATTAAGCTTTTGTTGCAGGCTTTTGTTTGATTGAAGTAACGGTTTGATTAACTTACTATGAGTCACTACTCACACTCGTTTGTCATCAGAAGTCTGATGCCGTGGAGTCTGAAGCCTTGATCAATAAAGCCTTGTCGGGGTCGCTCAGATGACCAGGGCTTCTGAGAACTGGTCCAGATTCCCTGGTTTCTCCCCGTTACGTCTTCTGAGTGAATAATAAACACCTACCGAATCGTAGCAGTTTTAGTACCTGCTTTCACAGTTGTGTTATTCTGCTTCCTTTAACCCAACTGAAGTTTATGCGCATTATGCTGTTTTGGATTTAAATGACTTACTGTAAAAATTAATCTTTAATGTTTGTACACCGGAACAAAGTAAAAGTTTAATTTCTTATTTTTATTTTAGCCAACGTCATTTCATCAGAATTTATCTATGCTTTTGTTCTAGTACTTGGTACACCAAAGAGAAGACATACCTCTGATACGGTATATTATAGCCTTTGAAGGTTCACTTTCAATGTTTGGAAAGTGGAGCTATTCTTTGCACCGTGTTGAAGAGGCAAGTATTTAGTCAGTACGAAAGTTTAAAATTTTCTTGGTTTTTCCATAAAAGTTATAAAATTCTGCAAGTGCATATAATTAATTAATAACTGGAGCCATATGACTCGTATAGTTCTTCTACATGTTAATATTATAGCAAGTCGAGCGTAGGGGATGATAAAGTAGAACACATAAGCTAACCAAATGCTATGCAGTGGGCGTACATGAATGTTTCTATACGGCGTGTGAAGTTGTGCTCGTATCATTTTAAGCTGAAAGCAATTTAAGCGCAAAGGTACAGCGTAGTTACGGTTAGTTCGCTTTAACCATATGAAGGCAACAAAGAAGTTTGTGGTTTGAGCTAAAGCAACGTGACGTTGTCTGAGATGCGTATGGGTACTCAAAATAAAGGGCTTGACAATTATGACGGTACTGAGTTAAAGCGATGTAGCATACCCCCCAACAGAAGTGAATGTCCATAATCACATCATTGTAAGGAAAGCATACTTGCTTATGCTAGAAGGCACAGTAATACGCTGTGCTAATGCTGATACACTGAACTAATGCACTGTGCTGCACTGTGCTTATTGCACAATCGCCGAGTTACCTACAGTCAAACTGGCACATATAATGCAAAGCAGATGTGTGCCATGGCAGCAAAGCTCTTGTTTGAAAGTAGGAAAATAGAACTAGATGTACTTGCATAAAAATATACTGTTGTGCTTAGATTTCTAAACTAAGAGAATTAAAAGATAAAATATTGTGATGTCTTCTTCAGAGAAATAAACACGAATGAAATGTTAAAATGTATCTTAAATACTGGTAGCTTCGTACGTGTAAACTTGATAAACCTTCACCAGTTTGGTGCAATTAAAATATAAAAAAAAAGTATGGACATATTATGCAACAAACCTACTATAAACCATACATCAAAGTTAATGGTAGGTACGTAATTTGACTCAAACAGAACGGTACGAAAGAGCAAATTACTTACAAAACGAACGAAGATTTAGTGTGCATGGCAAACCACTGTGAAAGTGGATTGGAATAGAAGGAAATGACGTGAAGTTAGAATGGAAACAAAGCCAAGACTGCTGACAGGATTCATATGCCAGTCGGTGAAGCTGGAAAAGTCTATAAATTTTAATTATGCATTTTTTCTGGCAGATTGCCAATTTCAAGCTGTAAACGTATGGAATTGTGTGACACTAAAATTTAGGGAGTAATTCGTAGATTTATTTAAAAAAATCTTTTTGTTATATGACTAATAGCTTTAGTTCTTATAAGCATACACCTATCGGTTTACATTACGCTTGTTAAAAATTGCCTGCACTCTACGCAAACCTTTCCTTTACATAAAAGAAAAGTTTGCGTGTATTGCATGTGCATTTGTTCCCCTTCAGAATGTAAACCAATAGGTGTAGTGTTTATATGAAGTTTCCATGACATTTTCATTCTGAGTATATTAATTTTGATATTAAAGTTCTTTTATTGTTTCCAAATGCTGATGTTAAACAAGCTAACACCATAGAAATCATGAAACGTCGTTGGATTCAGACTGAAAATGGCAAACAAAATTTAACTTCTGAGCCTGTAAAAGGCCTGAAATTTGAGTGAAACGTTCTACGAACCCTGATTACTGAGAAATATATGAAATACATGAAGCGAGCAATGTAGGAAAGACGGTAGAAAAAATGTGGAATTATGAGGAGAGGTTAGCGGGGAGTTAGGTGGCGACAACACGGATTAAACAAACAGTGAAGACAAATGTGGGACAGATGTAGGGATAGGGGAAACGGACAAAAAACAGAATAGGGCAGTGACATAACGTAGTATTATTGTGTATAATTCTATGGTGGAGCCTGTAACTGGGTTAGCTGCAAGGGGCACTGGAGGGGAAAAAAGAAGGGCGTCTTACTGAAGCCAATGCTATTAGACTGGATTTCTTAAGCCTACAACGCACGATTTTTGTTGTTGGAGAAAACGTTTTTTTAAGCCTAAGAAACCTGCTCTCAAAGCACTGTCTTGACAAGAAATGCCGTTGTTTTCCCTATCATTTTAATCTAGTGCCCCTTGTAGTTATGCCCTCCAGATCCTATCTCGTAGGCAATATGGCGTCACTTGACGCTGCCCTATAGGTCAAAAGAGTGTGGAGCGAGTGTAAAGGAAACGCTGAGGTTAGCAGAAAAGATTGGCCCAGTGTGTTACTGCCTGTGAAGTAGACATAACGCGGTTGTGTGGAGTTTGAAAAGCTTTCAAAAGATTCCGGAATGTAACTTACTCGGTGAAGTGTTTGGGAACTATGGGTACTGTAGAAAAGTGCTACGGCGTGTTTCTTTTTGATTTATATTGGTACAGGGAACTTGCTCGTTTATGGACGTATTTTCATTGCTGGAGATTAATAGCAGTTCTATTGTAAACGTTTAAACTCCCAAAAGGTACATGGCATTTTAACACAACAATTTTGGTTGGAAACTGGGCGGTGTTAGGTTGCTGAGGCCAAGTTTTCTTGAGTGCTTTGGACTTATCGGAAATTACGTTGAACTACTCCGAATGTTTGACTTTCTTGAGGTGGCAGTGACATGCTGGAGGAAAGAGGTGTAAACATTTTGGCGGTAGGGAAAGTAGATCCGAATTAGGGATGCTGTTTGTTGTACCATTCGGGGCTAGTGAAGATCAAGACAGATGGAAGGACGAAGGTGTGTAATTAACATGATTTAATTATACACCACATCTACCTAGCCTTGCATGACAAATATGTAATCCTTAAAGAACTAAAATGGTCGAAAGACCTCTTCTTGGAGCTTACTGAGTTAATGCTACAACTCAAGCAAGGTTTATGTAATTAACCAGAGTTCCGCCCTGGGTAAGGCATCTCTCGTCGGTCTTTTCCGAACTCATTATGCGAAGATTTGATGACACCTTCAACAAGCGTTTCCACCCGATCTTACACTACACCAGACTACCGATGACAGCGAAACCCTCCGCAACCCCCATTTCCGCCCAGATATGCTCATCTTGATCAACAATTTCTAAGGTAAAAGGTACATTTGCTTTAGGTGATGACAGTGATAACGAAATCACAGACATATGGTCCAGACGTTAATGTAGTTACCACTGTTCGTCAG
>JAHWFP010216065.1:71431-83217 GCA_023313725.1 Lithobius niger
CATTGGACGTCTAGAAGTCATAATCGTCCGGTCCAAATTAAAGACGTTCAAAATAGGTCAACCAAGAGACGAATCCGGCGGTCCACGATATAACCGTGCAGGCGTCCCTATCTTCAGACAAGTTCTGGACCTGAGCCGAACAATTTTGGAACTTGGCTTACTACTTATTTTCTTTCTAACCACTATAACCTTCAGAAATAATACCTATCAGTGATCGACAAATAGCTACAATTTCTTAGTACTTTCGGGTGAGGAGTTCGAAAAACGACATAGCTGCAAGATGGAGGAAACAGTAAGGGCCTCGGTACACCACAAGCTTTGTGAGGGGGCCCCAGGATCCCGATTAAAGGTCCCGATTAAAGGTCCCGATTAAAGGCTTTAGTCCCTTCCTATGCAAACCAAGTGAATAATGGTTAGAACGCCATGACTTACCAAGCCGTCTGGAAGCTAAAGCGGGTCTGAAAGGGGTAATAACTAGCGAGCACAAGGGAGCCAAATACACCTATTGTATTCCAAAGAATAAAGATAACTCCGACTTCTTTTCGTTATTCGTTATTAAAATTTGTATTCAAATAAGCAGCATATCAGGTTTAAAAATAATAATAAAGGGAATTGAAAATTAACGTGAAATGATTAATTGTTTAATTCAGATAAAAGATCGGCTATCTGTGACTGTCCGTTACCCTGATTCTGGCACGCTCTTCGTTATCAGTTTAACCATTTATTCACTGGTTCGTTTTTTTTTTTTTTCAATTTAAATCTCTCAACACGAAATTTGATACACTGGAACACAACTAGATGTCAGAAGGGCGGTGTCTTCTGATCGGACGCCCATCTGACATTTTTATGAACGACAAAAATTGGACCAGGCCACGATTGGACGTTTTAGAACACTGTTAGACGTCCAATTGACGTCCAGTGCTGTAGGGTTCACACATGGTCTCATCAATGGTTTGAAACGTCAAGTGGTGCCAAATAAAAGATGCGTTAGCTGGTTGGTTGGTTGACAACTATCCACTGGCTGATTAACAGCATCTGTCACCGACAAGTTACAACTCCGGGCAAGTTGAAATTTACCAGGCATGAATATTTTAATGGCTCCATTTGTTTTAACTGGAACAAAGATTGGCCTTTAGTACAACATAGGCTCTACAAGGTGGTATTATGTAAATATATGATAAAATAGAACAAGTATATATTTCTTTTTAGGCAAGATGGCTTAATACATGGCAGAAACCTTGCGTTGGACAGCATGAGTACGTATCGTGTGTCGTTAAATGCTTGCAGAAGGTGATTATTGACTCCGTGAGAACGAAGTGCAGGTAAATATCCAAGTTAGTTTATTATTTGTTTTTCGTAGGATATTGTGCAGACGTACACAAACTGTTTCCAAATCTTTCCTTATCTACAATATTTCTCTCTTTTCAACGTTTCACCAAACAAACATAAACAAATTGCTATACATAATAAAAATGCAGACGTACAATGTAAAAATGTGCAAATGTTGTTGATGATTTAACATGGTAACACTGAATTACTCCCTTAAGAGGTAATCCATTTAAGAAAAAACAAAGAGGAAATCCCTCCCAATTTGCGTGGAATCCCTCCCAGTTTTGTTGCTGACAAATGAATTAGAGTGCATGAATGCAGAGATATTTCGAAAGGCATGTTTGTTTCAAAGAGTGGATTAATGATTGTAATAATGACAAGAGCAAGAGCTATGAAAAAATTTTAAATGCCAACCCTGCTGCAATTTCGAAAATCATTAGGCTTAATTCTTGTACAGTTTATTGCCAGAATTCTTAATAAAAATGTACGTTCAACCCCCCCCCCCCCCCGTGGGACAAAAATATTGGGACAAAAAATGTAGGATAAAAAAATAATAGGTATACCAACTGCAAGAACTGATAATAAAATAAGGTATTGGCTTTTTTTCTTTACTCTTGACCTTAGCGACAAACGTAATCCTAATGATAATCCTAATCATTTTCGTACTGGTAAGGTGCTACGTTACAAAATCGTGCTTAAAGAGAGCCCAATACTACGTATTGCCGTAATATTCTTACGTCAGTTTTCAAGGACCACGCTAGTGGTCTGCCCGCCAAATTGAATAATTGTCACACTTCATTGTAACTTCATTGTAAGAAAGTCATTGTTTAATTCCTGCATTGTTGTTGCATGGCCACTAGCTTTGATATTTTAACAAAAACCAGAGCTAAGCGTATTTCACGATGGCGAGAATAAATACCTATGCGGCGAAACAGCTTGAAAACTGCTGAAAATGAGCAGTCTTTGAGCCCTGACAAGCAATAGTTGTACTTCAATCCCATGCATAAACTGTATCAACGTGATAAAAGTACGTGAAGATCGTTGATTTTAGCTGAATACTGACTTTAATTCCGCTCATATAAAATACATTATGCGACAGATACGAATGAAATTTGGTATTCAATACTGTTTTAACTCCAAGACGTACGTTTTATGGTTTGACGTTGGGGGAGGCATTAACTAAAAAGATTGCAATCATTTGTAATGCAATATTTCCGTATGTTGGAAAAACGCCTCCGGTGATCAAATAAGCATTATTCTTTATTAGTGTTAACGAGTAACAATGCAAACGGACTTCCGGAAATAATCAGCAAAACATCATTGTCGATAAAATGGACGCACTACTTGTTTGTAGAAGGCGCATGGCTTTGGGCCACTAAGCTTTCCAGAAATCCGCAGCCTGCGCTACTTATTGTTGATGGTTGAGTGGAGTGGTTGTCCACTTGCTGCTGTCTGCATCGACAGGCTCATACCCCTTGCAAAAGTTGCGTCGGTTAGCTAGATACTGTGTTGCGACAGGAATAAGGCTGTAGTGTGTGCTCTCTCCGCCTCTCTTCTACGTCTTTGATGGGGTGGGGTATGGCGGACATGTAGATGGACAATTTGTGGTGCTGTGTTGTTCTAAATGTGTCTGGTATACGGAAGTGTAATGTTAGATGGAAATGTTAGATGTTGGTGTTTGGTACTTGGTGTTACGTATTTGCTGCTTGGTAGATGGCATTTTGTAATTTAGCATCGGTTTGGGTACGTGGCTTAGGGCCGAGACCCATAATAAACAAATTGAATTGAATTGAAATCAGCAAACGCTTTAATTTATATGATTGAAGTCCTCACTGCAGCAAAACTATACAACAAATTAATATCTCCATTCGTACTCAATATTTTTTGACCAAACTTGGCCAGATAGTAGACAACTGGCCAGTGGCTACAATAAGATGCCACAAACAAAATTTACAAAAGAAATGATATCTAAAACTAAACCCACAAGGGTGAAAGAATACACCAAGTTTCAGCCAATCAAAGTAGTGATATCAGAGCCAAAATGGCTGCAACCAAGTTGCTACATTGTTGCCAAGCTAATCCCACCACCGACTATTACCTCACACGTTCAATCAAAAACTTGACCATTAGTACCGATAGTAGCAATGGTCAAGTTTTTTATTTAACCTTTGATCTAATACTCGGTGGGATTAGCTTGGCAACTAAAGTAGCAACTTGGTGGCAGTCATTTTGGCTCTGATATCACTACTTTGATTGGCTGCAACTTAGTGGGTTCTTTCTTAGTGGGTTTTGTTTTAGATTGTATACAATAAATTCGATCGTTTTGCTACCTCCTCTAATGATTCTGTTTATTTTTGCTCAGATTACCTTACATGGTGGAAGAAGCAGATTCGATTCCAGAGTGCGTCACTCCGGAAGAGTTCAAGAACGTATTCAGTGCAACTAGTGCAGCACTGAATAGAGATGAGACCAGTAAATGTCCATGTACTCGCAGATGTCGAGAAGTGTCCTATCCATGGGAAATGTACGTTGAGCGACCAGCAGACAGCGATGGTACCATGCAACTCCTCGTATATATACCCGACAACAGAGTGCAGGTTATAAGTGAGCAAAAAGTGTATAACTCTATCGCTCTGTTCTCTGATATTGGCGGAGGACTTGGTTTTTTTCTTGGCATATGTTTTTTTCATCTGCTTGAAATTGCCGAGATTATTTTCGTAAGATTGCAACGCGTGTGTGTAGGCAAGCAGATAGAAGTGTACCGCTAATGCCTTTGGATGTGAAGGTACTATACGTTCTATTATGTAAAAATAAATCGTCAAACCTAATATAACTCAATAATGATCATGATTTAAATGTAAAAAAAGTTGAAAAACTGCAGTAAGAATGATTCCTCTTAATATTTATGGCATCACAATGGTTGCAATGACATTAAATTACCATAAATTCTCTGTCAATAGCTGGTATGTTTATATATATTATTATATCCCTAATATCCAGTAATTACTATAAACCAGTCAGTATTAGGGAGCCTGCCATAGAATCATTTCAGGCCCTTCCAATACTTGTCTGGTTAGAAGCGCTGGGTACATATCTGATTAGAGCAGAAGACGTGCCCATACAAAAGTAAAATATTGCTATTTATATGAAAGATGAACACCATTTTATTACGAGTATTAATGTGTATTTCATTATGTTATGTACTACCATTCATGTTTGTAAAGTAGCTAACTTACCCTATATTAAAATAAGTCAATACAATGAATTGATTAAAGGAAGAAAAGAAAATGCTATAGAAAATGTGCACACGATAGTAGGCTTATTTTCAAGGTTTTATTCATCGGATAAACCACGTCGTTAGGCAACAATGCGGTAAACAAGCCGAAGTCCATCAAGGGGCGAGGCCCGAAATCAACACAGAATGGTGCACTGCATTGTTACCGAACAACGTGGTTGACCATACTTATATACAACGACCACATTGTTGCGTTGTGACTTGCGTGTTTCTTTATTTTTGACACGTTGAAGCATTCTTGCTCGATTCCGAATTGCTCCTTCGGCAGCCAAGGGAAATTAAGACGTGCCCCTTCCGAAGACAAATACACTGTTTGCCATACATATATCAGAATGAAATGCCCGCTATGCGGTTAGTACATCAGAATTAAATGCACGCTCGGACGAATTTTATTGTTGCTACCGTTCGGTTACTGAAAGTTAAGGCGGTTGCTGTAGTATAATTTCATTTTGCCCATTTCATGGCCAGACCCTTCTTACATGTGCGGTAAAAAGTATGCTTAAGTGCAAAACTTTGTGTACGGGAAAGCTCCTAATTGGGAAACTACAGTATATTATTTGCCAACGAGCAAGGATTCGTCATGTACCTTTACATTCATTAGATGTTCAGAGTTGTCTCCTTTCTTCAAAGCTAACGAAGCTCATAAGCAATAAGATTGTAGCAATGCTTCTTATTGCCCTACTGTTACTTATACTTAAGAAGTGGTTTTACGTGAAAAAGATTTTATTTTACGGTAGCTTGCAAACAACTGTACCGCTGGTCATTATGTCCATCTGGTTACTACTTTATCGTCTGTGGAATATGACCAGGCTACTAATAGAGACGCAGATATTATCACGGCCGGTAGACAATGCTTATTAGAGTTCGTTTCCGCACGAGAATTTTCAAAAACTGGACCGGAGACGGAGGCGATAGGAGCGGCTAACAATATGAAAATGTTACATGTAACAATGGTGCAATACAGACGTGAGGTGCACAAGATCGGGTAAGGGATCACTCGAACAAGATGTAACGATGCTTGCGCACGGGGAAAGTAACATTGTCGTCGTGTCTTGTTCATACCTGAAATAAACTGTTAACTCGTTGTTGAGAACCAAAGTGAAACGATCCTAATTTTCTCTTAAATCTTCAAGATTTAAATTGTAGGAGCCAATTTCCTTAATTTCGAGGCCTTCAAAATTGGGCGGCCGACACGACTGAATGACTTATTTAGTTCTTCAATGCGGGCTTCGGGAAGCCAGTTGCTTTATTTCTGCGATTGTTTGCCACGATATTTATTTTATTTATTTGTTAACTACAAGAGCCTAAAGACCTTTCGTCATTCGCTCTACCTAAGGGATCTAAAAACTACTTAATCCTAATCCTGGTCACCACCTCAAACCTCCACTGAGCACGAACCAACCCACACTACAGGTCTGCCTACACCACTGACAAAAGACAACACTCTCAGCTCGATATTGCCACGATATTGCATCTGCCTACAACAATGCAAAAGCAACTGCCCATCAAAATGACACATACTAAATCAAGACATAAAATAATAGACATCGGACGAAGCTTCGGCGGAACATGAACCTAATTATATATTTCTATTGCACAGTTTTTTTCGCAAACAAAATTAGGCGGACAGTGTAAAAACTGTAAAAATGATAGACCATACTGTAGCAATTATAATAAAAAAAGAAGAGAAAAAAGCCAACAAATTAACTGAACAAAAAACGGCTTCGCTGTTTAGAAAAAAAGATTAGAGCTTGTATCCCCATACTCACAGCTGTCAAGGAACACGAATAAAAACGGATTAGAGTTCACTCGAACGCAACGAACTATAATTTGAACTCCAGTTCCAGGGTACAAAGATTGTAACATGCTAGCCTCCACACAAAATACACATATAGTCACTCACAAGAACCACACTTAAAATGTAAAGCGCAGACACATTTTTAAAAAAACCTGTATAATACACAAATTAAGTGCGAGCACATTGCACACGCAGAAACATTAAACCTTTCAGATACAAACAGTGTTCACTTTCTGACATAACCATTGAATAAAACTAATCGTTGTTACCTGGAATTGGAGTTCAAATTATAGTTCGTTGCGTTCGAGTGAACTCTAATCCGTTTTTATTCATGTTCTTTGACAGCTGTGAGTGTGGGGATACGAGCTCTAATCTTTTTTTCTAAACGGAGAAGCCGTTTTTTGTTCAGTTAATTAATATACACCCAAAACCAAAACTGGTATATAAGAAGCCGCCAAGTTTCAAAACACGGTCAGCCTTTCAAAGTAGTGATATCATTCAACCAGGGAAAGGCCGCCAAGGTTAATCCTGTTAGCCAAGTTAATCGCACCTACTAATAGTTCGAAAGTTAAATGAAAACAAGAACATTGCTATTGGCGGTAGCAATCTTCAAGTTTTCATTTAACGCCCAAACTATTATTAGGTGCGATTAACTTGGCTAAAAGCAGAAAGTTAAAAAGCATTTTAGTTATTGCCATCAAGTGCTGGTGAAAATACGAAATCACGACGTTTCGGTTCCAAGGTCGGAACCCTTCACCCGACAACTGTTCCGACCTTGGAACCGAAACGTCGTGATTTCGTTGTTTCAGCAGCACTTGATGGCTACTCTGTATGTGTTTTTATTAACTTGGATAACAGTATTAACCTTGGCGGCCTTTCCTTGGCTGAATGATATCACTACTTTGAAAGGCCGACCGTTTTTTGAAACTTGGTGGCTTCTCATATACCAGTTTTCGTTTTGGGTGGATATCACAATTTTTCGTAGGACTGTGAACGAACGAAGGATCAGACGGTTTAATTGCCCCCTCTACCTTTTCTGTCTGGAAGAATTTTATGTCTATAAATTTGCTCATTCATAATTTTCGCATTTGCCGTGGCCCAATTAGCCTTTACGCCAGTGAAATTGACACGGACAGAACTTGCTTAGGCTTGTAAATGTACAGAGAAGTTCACGGTCTAATCATCACCTTTACCTGATTTGTCCGGAGGTATTTTACGTCTGTTGATGTTGTCATTCACAATTTCGTCATTTGCCACTGCCCAATTTGCCGTTAGTTGGGTCAAAGTGGCACGGTTGTGGTTTATTGTTTGTGCTTGTTTCACAGGCTTAAGTTTGTTCAATCGCAATTTAGAGCGTACTGGCTACCAAACGCTGATGTTGGTTCGTTTCGCTCAATCACAAGGTTAATTTGAATCACGGCATGAAGCTATAATTGTTCACTCACTCAATCAGGTTAGCTTGTCCAGATTGGTGACGACTGATCTTTATCAATGGCGTATTGCATAAAGGTGGTTCACGAATAACAATCGACGCAAGTCATAATGTTGATTGTTGCCAAATGGGGGGGGGGATTGAGGCTTAATGGCACGTCGACAACTTGGTCATTAGCGCCAACCTCAGTCACAGTGCAGTGGTCCGGGTTGCCACTGCACCACACATTACAGAGATGTTATTCAAACCCCTAATCTAAATCTTGTCATACATCTGTACCTCCTGCAAAAATTGAAAAACACCGGACAGGAGGACAGACTTATCGCCCAACTGACGCGCAATGTCATGCGGAAGATGAAAACGACGACGAACAAAACGAAACAGTAAGTCGGGTGTGACCAATGCGCAAACGGGCCAGCACAACCTCCTCACGGCGACTGCGGCGACACGCCGAGTGCCACTCCTCGACAGTGCCTTTAATGGCCCGTAATTTATTACCGTCCTGTCCATCCCACAAGGTTTGCCAAAAAGCGTGTAACCTCAGACGCAGAGTTGGAAAGGCGTCTGAGGGAACAAGGCTGAGATCCCTACCGAGAGGGCCAGAAAGGGCCCCTTTCGCAGCAGAATCAGCTTGCTCATTCCCTGCTATCCCAACATGGCCCGGGATCCAGCAGAAAAGCACGGTTTTCCGCTGGCCAGGCAAGCGGGAAAGCAAAGCTTGGATACGTTGTGTCAAGGGGTTCCGAGGATTGTAATTCGCCAAGGACTCCAGGGCACTCATGGAATCACTAAAGATAATGAAATGCGTGCCCTGAAGGTCAAGGATCCATTCCACCGCCAAGCCAAGAGCCAAAAGCTCTGCAGAAAACACAGAATAGCCTGATGGAAGGCGATGGGCAACCGTTACTCCCTTACACACACAAGCACACGCCACGCCAACGTCTGACTTCGACCCATCAGTAAACAGGCGCTGATAACTGGCGTACTGAGAACTCAGCCGCCGGAACTCCTGCAAGTACCTTGCTGGTAGAGTGGAACCCTTCGGGAGGGACGCCAGAGCGAAAATGAAACTGCCACTTGGGACATGCCAAGGGGCAACTGGCATCCTCCCAAGCCTCAAGACGCAGGGCATTTCAAAGGCTATCTCCTGACAGGACCGCTGGAGCCTATCGCGGAAATCACCGTTACCCACCCTGCGTCTACCGACTCGCAAGTCTGGCCCAACAACCATGGACCAAGCAGGACTGGATTGCACAGCACGCAAACGCACAGCATACTGAATGGCAAGCTGTCGCCGACGAATGGCCAAAGGTGGCTCCGAGGCCTCAGCATAAAGGCTGACCACTGGAGAAGTTCGAAATGCCCCAGTCGCCACACGCAGGCCACTGTGATGCACAGTGTCCAACATCTGGAGAGTCGAGTCACTAGCCGAATCATAGATCATACACGCATAATCAAGTTTGCTGCAGACAAGGGCTCGGTAGAGGCGCAACATAGCAGTGCGATCGGCACCCCATGAAGTGCCCGACAGGACCCGCAAGATGTTAAGCGCCCGCAAAGCCTTGTCTTTAAGCTGACGCAAGTGTGGAAGCCAAGATAACCTAGAATCGAACACCAGACCCAGGAAACGTGCCTGTGGGACAACAGGAATTTGTGCCTGTCCCAAGTACAGGGAAGGATCTGGGTGCAGTGTTCGTTGGCGGCAAAAGTGGACGCATACAGTCTTGTCCGGAGAAAACTGGAAACCATTACTGACCGCCCAGGTCTGGACTTTGTTAATCGCCAGCTGTAGCTGCCGCTCGCAGGTCTGCATGCGAGCTGACCGAAAGCGCAGGCCGAAGTCATCGACAAACAATGACTGGGGAACAGCAGCTTGCTGAGCAATGGGGTTGATCCCTATAGCAAACAAGATGACACTAAGAACACCTCCTTGAGGCACACCATTCTCCAAGACAAACGGGCGGGAAAGAGTCGCCCCGACACGAACGCGAAAAGAACGGCCTGAGAGGTAAGCGGAAAGTAACAGTGGCACCTGTTCCTTCAAGCCACAGTCATAGAGACTACGGAGAATCCCATAACGCCAGGTCGTATCATAAGCCTTCTCCAAGTCAAAGAAAACCTGAACCAGATGATGACGCAGGCGAAAAGCCATGTACGAGCCACTTGAGGGCCACGTGCTGCTAGCTGCAACCCCCATTTTGTAAAAAATGCACTTTTACATACGACGCTTTACCTGTCTGCCGAAATTTAGATCAGGCAACTTTTCATAACGTGCTGTAGACGTGTCTTTCTAGCCTATGAGAGTTAACATAAGAGCAGTAATTGTACATAAAATCAAATGTCCTCATAGGCACTTCCCCATATGACGCTTTACCTGTCTGTCGAAATTTAGATCAGGCAATTTTCCATAATGTGCTGTAGACGTGTCTTTCTAACCTATGAGAATTAACATGAGAGCAGTAATTGTACATAAAATCAAATGTCCTCATAGGCACTTCCCCATATGACGCTTTACCTGTCTGTCGAAATTTAGATCAGGCAACTTTCCCTAATGAGCTGTAGACGTGTCGTTCGTTATACCCTATGAGATTGAACATGGGAGCCTGCGGACCAGTTACTAGTTACTAGTTAGTAGTCACCTGTAACACGAATTCAATGTTATAGAGGACACTTTGTCTCCATGAAGGATAAGTTCCCACATTTTCGTGTTGACGTTTTCTTCGTTACTGGACCCAATTCACTAATAATTCACTAATGTTGCAAATAAATTAATAACAAGTATACCCTTTTATCGTCGTGGGGCAGATAATTCAGTAGAAGTTCGTGTGCCGTCCTCATCAAGTTTTCATTTAACGTCCAAAGTATTATTCGATGCGATTAACTTGGCGAATAGGCTTGACCTTGGCGGCCTTTCCCTGGTTGAATGATATCACTACTTTAAAACGCCGACCGTTTTTTGAAACTTGGCGGCTTCTCTTATACCAGTTTGGTTTTGGGTGGAGATCACAACTGTCAGAGGACTGTGAATGAAGAAAAGATCAGACGGTGTAATCGTCATCTGTACCTTTTTGGTCTGGTGACATTTTATGTCTATAAATTTTCTCATTCATAATTTTCACCTTTGCCATTGCCCAGTTAGCAGTTACGTCAGCGAAATTCACACGATTTGACGCTGATTTTGTTTCGCTTCGTTCACTCAATCAGCGCATCCCTCCTCACTCGGCCCTATCTCGGTTAACGTTAATCATTCAATCACTTAGTTACCATGGTGTTCACGAACACATAATTGTCCCTTTTATCGTCATGGGGCAGATAATTTAGTTTGGATTCGTGTACCGTAACAAAAAACCGACCAAATCTTTGCAATAAAAGATACTCTGTCTCTTAGTGAACCATTCCATTCAGTGTTTTTATTGAGGCCTGAGCCAAACGCTATGCGCCCCAAACCTAAACCTAACCACCTATTTGCAACAACAATGAATTTTGACAATTAGGTACTGAAACGACACGCGTGTAACACTTAAGCATGTTATAATCTACTGTTGGATGACAATACAAACAATGGTTACAACAATAGTTTTGCTCTTACGAGCCACTTCAGGGCCACGTGCCTCTAGCTGCAATCCCCAATTTAGAAAAAGGCACTTCCCCATATGACGCTTTATCTGTCTGCCGAAATTTAGATCAGGCAACTTTCCCTAATCAGTTGTAGACGTGTCGTTATACCCTATGAGAATTAACATGGGAGCCTGCGAACCGGTTACTAGTTACTAGTTACTTGTCACTTACTAGTTACTAGTCACCAGTAACAAATTCAACGTTATTGAGGACACTTTTTCTCCATGAACACACGTTCCCACATTTTCGTGTTGACATTTTTTTTCGTTATGGAAACCCAAGACACCTGATTCAAACGATTTTGCAAAAATTTC
>JAHWFP010216065.1:83227-94356 GCA_023313725.1 Lithobius niger
GGTTGGTGCTTTAACAAAAGTAAAATGTTAGTAATTATGCGTCAACGCATAAACAATGCCCGTTTAAAAACACGTCCATGGGTGTATTGTTAGATGTTTTCGTTGTTGTATGATGGGGCATTTGCTCTTTTCCTCGTTTTCTGAAGGAAAATTCGTGGAAGACTCCACTAAAACAAGAAAGTTTCATCATTGTGCTCACACCACCTGTCAGTAGCAGGCTAACTGAAGTTATATTCGAAATTCACTGTCATATAGAGTCATAGAACTGCTGCTAGAACGTTAGGTACAGAAACAGCGTGTTAAAGGAAACTAGCTGAAGGGTGGTGTTTGATGCACAGTTTAAACATTGGGACGATTTGCTCTCTCATGTGTTTGTTGCGAAAGGAGTGTATCCCGTCTGTGGTTTCACACCCACTGGATAGGAAACGCTAATTTTCGTTTGCTTCGCTCACTCAATCAGTGCCTCCCTTGATCCTGACTCCATGCACTTACATAACATATGCATCTTTCCACCGGAAATAAAGGGAATACGCCTTTGTACACCGGAAATTAATAAATACGCCTCTGTATAGCAAAGTATAAAGTATTTGCAATCGTAATGCAATTTCAAGGAACTTGATAGTACAGTATAGTCATATCGTCGTATTAGTACTTATATATAGTCATATTGAAAAGTCCCAATCTGGCGGTGTTGACAACGACTGTGCTGCCAACCAGAGGTAGTGTGGATGTTTGTAAAGACGTTGTTGCTGACAATCAATGCAGCATTGTTACTGTTATTATTAGACGGGTTTCCGTCTGGGTAGGGTGGCCGTTGGGTCGGGTGGCCGCTTTACAACACTGCAACTCGTTTTTATTAATGTAGATAGTTAGCTGTAGTGCGAGCTGTTCTGGCTGCATCCCACAGTTTTCCTGCCAAGCCTCACCAATGAAAAACAGCACAGTTTGAATATTGTAACCTTCGGGCCATTCACTCGTAAAACGCCCATTCAGGTATTAATAGAACATTTAGTTTTAATTCAGTTATCAGTGTATTTAGATGAGTTTTTGCTTTAGAAAAATGTTAGTAATTTATTTGCGTGACGTTTCTTGTATGATCTAGTTCACATGTCTCTATAAAATAAAAACATTAAAAAATATTTTAAAAACATCTTCCTACTAAGCCTATAGCGAGTTAGGATTTGTAACTGTGCTTTTTTAATGTTGTTCAATCCTAATAATTACCCCACTACAATAATTTCTAGTGTCTTTGTACAAAAAAATAATAATTAAAAACTACAAAATTGAAGACTATCCTGTACTAGTAAAAATCTATTTTGCACAAAAAAACGAAACACACATTTTCTCCATACATTCCCATTCTTTACAAATAGTTTATGTCACAAAAAATCTTCTCCCTATCCAACTTTTTGTTTCATTGGCACGTTGTGTTTTGTATACGATTATTCTCCCAAGTGCTGTCGTGCAATCAGCCTCCATACTCAGCATAACTTAAAGACTTGACAAAGTTCACCATTCACGCCAAAATTATGCTAGAAATTAAAGGTTTGCCATTTTAGGGCAGAAATTATGGTGAGTAGCATGAAGGTCTATACTGATTCGTGCTTTTTTTTACAAAAGAATTGTATGGGATTAGCCGCAAAAAGAGGCAACATTTCCATTTACGTTGGTTGTATTAAATTAACATCGTTTGCAAGCCAATAACGTGGAGATCAGATGGTGATCGTGTTACTTTAAAGACTACACTAGTTTAAGTATCAAACACCACTCACATCATTATACATAAGATTACTAACGAAGAGAATTACTAATATAATTGACACTGCATGTAAACATTATTAGTTGAACTGTTTTACTCAATTCATCATTTATAGCTTGCACATTATTTTTTTCTGATAAAAAATTCGTTTTGCACCAACTAGTTGTGTGCGTTGTAATTCATGCACAGGTGGTTTCCAATATTATCAGTAGTAATACGATGAGAGCGTCGTGTTTTATCGATAAATTTTCTCAATCACGAGTTGCATTCTGAAGCCGAGAAATTACAGAACGCTTGTGTGAGGTGTTTTTTATCAGCTTGGGAATGAACACGACTGGTGGAGAAAATTCATCTATACTTAAACTACGCTCGATATTTTGTATTTGAAACGAGAATGTATGGTCTCTTAAACATCCTTACAACTTGCATAATATGGCGGTGGCTTCTCACTTGAATTTGCAACTCCTGTGTGCACGAAATGATAAAAGTGCAGAAATTGTTGTCAGATGCATTCACTGTTTCCTTTAGTGGTTATAGGAATGGTATTTTCTACCACCACCTCCATGAATGAAGTAGTTTTGTTTCTCCGACGATCCGCCAAAAACTAAACGAAACCGAAAGAAACTCGCCGTGAAAGCAGATAATTTGTAGGACGAACATTAATCCCAGTCAAAGCGCTTCAGCCAAATTAAAACAGTTTTATTTTTAATGAAAATATTGTTTCATTTCTTTAAAATAGAATGATCTTTAACAATATTTAAGCTTTACGACAATTATTATAATTTATTTTCTACTATTTCTGGTTATTTCAAATGCCGCATAATATTTACGTACTGGGGTTTTTGCATTTATCGCTACGTATCGCATAGTAACGATGATAAGCCTAATGACAGTGGCCTAACGTGCTGATCTTCTGTCAGTTATCTTATAAACCATGGCAACAAAAGATTAAGTGGGCATCGCCGGGAACTTAAATAATGTCCCTGGACTGTCAGGTACGTTGTGTAGGTTCTTTTATACTTCGATATGTGGCAGAAGCCGGGGTACCAGACGTGTCGATCGTTAACACAAGAGGAGGGGGGAGGGTGACATTTTAATCCGATAAAATACCTTTGGGTTGTTTAATCGTTGTTAAGGAGACAAAATTCATAGTTGTTAAAGTCACACTGCTTGACATAAAAGGTTTTTCCAGTCTCTTATTTTCCCACTATAGAAAGCAAAGTGTGCATTCAAAACTTTCCAGTTCATGGAAAGAGACGAATGCACTATGTTTCCCAACTAAGAGACCATGTGCTTGTGAGAATTCAGTCTTAAAGAATACAAAACGCTGAATCTTTTATCGTTAGTTTAAGTTATGGAATTAATGTTAAGAGGCATCCGACATCAATAGGTGTTAGTGCGTAAGCCTTGCGAATTTTAAAAAGCTTACTTTACATACGACGGGTGCATAACTCCCAACCACTGGAGAAAATAGCATTTGAATTGCGCGGTTTGACATCATCTATCTTCCCGCATTCCACAACTGTCGGTGAGCTCTGCGCAAGCGCCAGAAACAAAACCGGGACTCACACAACTTGGCACAGAGCAACAGGACGAGTGAAAACGCACCCCAACAACCTATAAGAAAGATGGCGTCACTACGTTCCACGGAGCGAGGTCACGATATTTCTCGTTGGGATAGGTGACTTAAAAGACCCAAGTAGTTTATTTAGTTTGACGTTATTATCAAGGCAAGCGAGGTTATATTAGTCTTAAATGGGTTTTTAGGGTCTTAGCTAACATTACGAAAATTGAAAAAGTGAGAATTTAGTATTCCTTTAAGCAAAAGTAAATGCAGTCTTCGGTGATCACAATCATTTTACGAACTCGATTTAACTGAATAGTCTTGGTTTGGTTAACGACCGTCACTGTAGTTAAAGTTGGCTTATGCACTCTCCCATATTCAACATCACTGTTTGAATGAATTACTCAAATATTGTTTAAACATCCTCATCGGAAACAATTCGACTAGGCTTCTGGATTAGGACAATTTTAAGCTTATCTGTACTTCAGCCTGCAAATGTGCTCGTATAATGTCAGCAAAGAGTGAGTGAATGTCCTTCAGTAGAAAAACGGTATCGCTATTTGTAAATATAGTAAGGATGGAAAAGGCTAACTACGAATTTATGACCCTCTGTTAATAATTTTAAACATGGTCTTATGCTTTGTTTAATAATATAATTTCACACCTAAACTGCCATTCCATCAAGGCCATGCAGTATATAATCTGTACTATTTTTTTTTCTTCAGGATATGAATTGTATTACAAACCTACTGTTAGACACGAATCACTATTTCATTCACCTTACTTAGTAGTTATTAACAGTTATTTGCAAGGACATTTCCATACAAATTTGATACTTTGAGTGGCCGCCATTTTATTTTTGAAAAATTTCGAATACTTCTAAAATTTAGGAGTATAGCAAATAAAAAATTTGGATGCAGCATCCTCAAAAACCTAATGTTTGGCCCCAAGATATGTATTTTACATTTTCACTTTTAAAAGCTGTAGAGATTAAGCATTTCGTGTGGTCGCTATTTTCTTTTTGAAAGATTTTGATCACTTATCAAATTTCAGAGTAGCAAATAAAAAATTTGAATGCAGTATCCTCAAAAACCTAATGTTTGGCACCAGGTTATGTAGTATATATTTTCTCTTTTGAAAGTTATCGATATTATGCACTTCGTATGGCCGCCATTTTGTTTTTAAAAGATTAGGAGCATTTACCATCAAAATCAAGGGTGGCAAACAAGATATTCGGAATCAGCACGCCAATTACATTCAGAAAACATTGTTTGCCAGCTTTTCCTCAAAAATGCTTCCTAAACTTTTTACAGTCACATTTCTCAAAATGTATCCTTGTCTACTATGCATTAATAAATTAAAAGTGCCTCCTGGCATGTTGGGCATCCAACTTTGAAGTCATGGATGTGAATGATCTCAAGGCAGTGATATGTCTGTCGTTGCTTCTCAATGCAACGAAATTTGGCACCGTGATACCAAAGGAAGTGTGCTTGCAGTGCAATTATTAGGTGTTAAGGCAGTGAAAATCAGCAACCCGGCAATGTTTCGATGCTAATATATAGATTAAGCAGTGAGAACGTAAGGCTTGGGAGCCTACAGTACGAGCTTGGGGTCAAGCCTATTCCTGGGTGCATGTTTGGCTCTCCTGTGGAGAGTATGGAGTTCGCTTTGCTGGATTGACCTCCGTATTCGCGAGTTTTTTTTTCATGGAAGAGCTTGGTGTGCAAGTAACGTCAAATCGTATCTTAAAAAATATAACTGACATAATGCGTAATGCATCGTACTAATGTTGACTCTACACCATACCCTAGTTTTGCTAAACTGCTTTATGAAAAATAAACAAAAATAAAAACCAGGTCGTTACATGAGGCTTGCAACAACGATAGAACAACATAGAACAGAGAAGGAGATGGATTCTCCACCCGGCTCCACGCAAGTTCTTGTAAGGGCTGAAACATTATTGCCTCTTAGCATTACTTATGTACAATAAGACTCTTGTGATGATGCGTCAACTGGCCCATAACCGAAAACCGAAACCGGCTGCTTCTTTACCAGACGGCCTTGTACAAACGGAGGAATATGAAGACAGACTAAACATGGATACACCCTCGTTTTACAGACATGTAGGCGTTTATATTCTCCTGGTAAAACATTGGAATACAACATCGGAAAGTGAAGGGCATTGCCAATAATTTTCATCTAATCGGCACGGTAACTATAAGTATCAGGTTTGAAACGAAAATGGTCATGGTCACTGATTATTATTGTGGAGACGAGGAATGGGCTAAAGTGGAACCCAAATGATGGAGACAAGAAGAAAAGTTAGCCACGATTTATTGCGCACAATTCATTTGGCTACGCATGGATTAACTTTAGGTTAAAGATTAAAGGTTTGCTTGTCTGTTACCCAGCTAAGAATTCCACTCTCGCTATTGTTCGGTTGAAGAATCATGAGAATGGAATCCCGGATCTGTTTAGAACAGGAAGTTTGTTTGTACTCAATGTAGGGGGTACTGTGCACTTCAGTAAATTTACAACGAGCCATGAAGACAGACCGAAATATCGTGCAAGAAAATTAAGTGGAGTGGTGGTCAGATATATTATAATTCATAAGGCACTGAATTTGCTTGCTGGATGAATGGATGGAAGGTTTATTATAGAGCAAAACCGTTCTGGAACTTACCTACATACACTACGTTTGCGGTTTTTTTTGCACACCGTTATTTTGTCAAGTACTCGTTAAAAGTCAGTCAGAGAAACGACATGATAAACATGCCAATATCAAAGAACAATTTGCAGGGAACAGGAACAGGAACAGGGGCATAGGCATTTTTTTTAACAAGCGGTTGAAAACGTGGTGCAAAAGACTCTGAAACGTGGTGCAGTAGTGTCGACATTGTGTACTTTATGGGCTTCTTTTCAACGAGTTCTATAGTGCTATTTTTTTCCTAAAATTGTATTTGCTTGGCATTATTACCATTTGTATCAACGTGGATTGAACGGAGAAAATCAGCTGTTACCAAGACAGAAAATCTACAGTTGGAATGAAGCAAAAGTGCAAACTCCACTTGTAGTGAATTCAGTTTAATTGGTAACCATTTGTTATAATTTGTCAATGCTCTTCCATCACTTCACGTAGGTGACAAATGTCACTTAGTATTCACTCAGTATCAATGAAAGGCTAATTGCCGGATAAGTATGACAGGTGACACCAAGAATGGGAAAAATAAGTTTAAAGTTTGAAGGCCGAAAGAGAATTTCATCGTTTCAATTTGTTAAGGCAAATACAGTGGAGAACAACCTGTTACCGAGCTATGGGACCAACCCTAGCCACCAGTTTGAAACAGTGGTGGTGTCGCATGTCGTCATACAAGATGGATACAATTGTTATGAAATCAACAACAAGTTATAACAATAACCGAATTATATTATCGATTTGACCTGGAGCTTGATAACAAAGCCATAGGTCTAGCATGACAGAGCTACAGCAGGCTCCTTGTGGGGATCGGCGGAATAGCACAATATAATTACTCAGGATTGCTTCGGTGATCCGGAGTTCGGAGATAATGGTGTTACACAGGCCCTAACTAAGTCCCATACAACCCCACTGAAGCATGTTAGGCCTAGTTGTCGTGCTACCCTAAACTCCGTCGATACTCACCAAAAGTAATAAAAAATGATCAGCTAGGAGTCTGGCATAGAAATGCGAGAAGGATAAACATATGTTGTAGGTGTGCTAAGTGTTTTATATATATTTTTTGGTAGGGCGAGTGATGAGTTATCGAAGTCTTCGCTAAGGCAAACTTAATGGGATTTCAAATATTACAAGATAGCCTTCACTGAATAAAGCACACACAAATCAAAAGACGGGAGACATAAATGAAAATAGCAGCAGAACTGCTGGTTACCCTACGTTTATGTCAAATATTTAATACATAAACACGAAAATAATAATATAAAACGGCTCTGTTTAGCAGTGCGTAGATTATTGAGTAATATATTTCTTTTACTGGTTAAATTTAAAACCATGCTTGGAATTAACGAGAATCATACACACACATAACCATGCACACCTCGTGTTATCCTCTAATTATTTTTTTATTAAGGTTTAAGTTTTCTTTAGTAAAGTCATTTATTGAAGCCTGTAACATTTTAATCCAAAATTTTTGTCTTGACAGAAATGCTCTTTTTGAAAACTCGACCAGTGTTCTCCTGGGTGATATCCGAAACTTTGCACGTGATGCATTTGACCGCAAAGGTAAAATTGAATCTCCAACCCGAAATCTTAAAAGTTCTATGTGCTTCTGGTTCTACTACCATCCAGGAAAACTGCATCCAATAAATGGGCATACACATCTGGTTAATGATCAGCCCACTACATGCTGCTTACAACATATAGTTTCTAGTGATGCGTGTGTTCAATCGTTGCATATCTCCTCATCAATTGGCCTTTCCTGTATCCTTGTTAATGCTCATAGCTTGGTAAACAAACTTGATGAATTCCATTCGGTGCTTCAGGCCGGCGACTATGATTTCGTTTTCATCACTGAGAGCTGGTTAACTGGTTTAGCCAGTGATTGGATACTCACAGAAATCTCAACTACACAGTTGTTCGACACGACAGGGGCAGCCGAGGAAGAGGCGTGGCCATACTTGTACGCTGCAATCTTATTTTTCATGCCCCGACACCACCTCCTGGTGTTGAGGGACTTGTCCTGGATCTTGGTCTAGATGAAATTCGAATAATTCTGGGCTACATCTCTAATGCCAAAGATGAACTACTTATGACCTGCATGTGTGATTTTTTAATGCATATTTTTGTTGTTGTAAGCCCAACCTGATTGTCGGAGATATTAGTACGTCATCTGTTAACCGGGAAAATCATTGTACCTCTGATAGAATCCTTCAAATATTTTTTTACTTGCATCTCCGGACTTGATTTGCGGCAACTGGTTAGTAAACCTACGTGCGGGGGAAACATTTTGGAGTTAATTTTAGTTGATTGTTATTACTTGGCCTACGATGTTAGGGTACACGATGGCCTTGGCGACAGTGACCACCAAATGGTGTCATTTAAACTCAGTTGTGGTGGCAGGACTCAAAAGGGCTTAAAAACTAAGTCACACACAAATCTTGAAACTCTCCGTTTCTCTCTGAGCACGGTCAACTGCAACACGGTTAACACGGTTAACTACGACAATGTTAATGATATATGGAATGCATTTCATAAAATACTTAGTATTACAGTCGAGGCTAATACGGTTATAAATAAGCGACCCTCCACGCGATTTTAACCAAAGTTTATCACTAAACTTCAACGACGAAAACTTAAACTATGGCATGCGTATCAAATTAATAGAAATGCCACTGCTCGGGATGCATGTTATGCTTGCTAAGTGCAGGTTTCCGAGGCAATTAAATCGTACGAAATTGAGCTTGAGGGCAAGATTCTAAATGATGGCACGATGACTGCGCTTCATATACACGTCAGATCAAAGACAGGAACGACGCATTCCGTCCCACCATTATTGGTAGGTTCTACTTTGCTTACCTCTGATCTTGAGAAAGCTAACGCTTTTAACCATGCATTTGCATAAAATTTATCGCTTAATAACGGGATTATACCACATTTAGCAGATGTTGAGTCCGTTCCCACATGTGACAGCATCAATTTTCGCCCTGGCACAGTTTTTGCGTTGCTTGGATCCATTAAAACTATTGCAATGCAACTGGTCCTGATGGGTTCTCCACTGCACTCTACAAAGAGCTCAGGGACGAACTTTTTCTGCCACTTACAATGGTCTTTGATCTTTCAATAAGTACCCATGAAGTACCAAGCAT
Source organism: Lithobius niger (assembly GCA_023313725.1). NCBI lineage: Eukaryota > Metazoa > Arthropoda > Chilopoda > Lithobiomorpha > Lithobiidae > Lithobius > Lithobius niger. The sequence continues at coordinate 92,392 of JAHWFP010216065.1, forward strand.
GTGGAAAACGGCACGTGTTGTCCCAGTATATAAAAAGGGGGATGCGGCTGTCCCCGGAAACTACAGACCCATCGATCTTACATGCGTCCCGTGCCAGATTTGCAACGGATTATTCGCGACCACATGTTCAAACACCTTAATAGGTTTAACATCCTGGCAAAATACCACATTGGCTTTATACCTGGTCGTAGCACTACGCTGCAACTTTTACAATGCTTGGACAACTGGACACGAGCAATTGACAATGGCTCTCCACTCCAGTAGGCATCATTTACATTGATTTTGCCAGAGCGTTTGACTCCGTAGTTCACTCCAAACTCTTCGTTAAGTTGATCAACTATGGTTTCGATGGTGATATTTTAAGTTGGATAAATACTTTCCTATCGGATCGCAGCTGCAGGTTTGTGTTGGAAACTCAACCGCCCAGCCGGTAAACGTAACCAGTGGGGTAAGATTCCGTTCTGGGACCATTGCTGTTTTTTTTATTTATATCAATGATCCGAAATGTGATACGGAAGGCATTTTTATTCCCAAATTTGCAGACGACGTGAAAATGTATAAGGTGGTGAATGACTATTCTGCTTCTAGAGCGCTTGGTGATGCTGCGAAAAGTATTAAGGATTGGTCCAAGAATTGGCAACTACCTATTGCGGATAAGTGTAAAATCCAACAACTTGGGGGAAAAAATGAACACTTTTCTCACAGCATTGGACAAACAAGCTTAAAAAAGAATGTAACATTAACGATCTTGGCATCATCTTTTCGCGAGATTTAAAACCAGCTACTCACATAAACTCTATTGTTAAAACAGCTCGCATTCGTGCTAATGAATCGTAGATGTTTTCGTTCACGGGACGTTGCGATGTTGGTTAGGGCTTTTACCATATATATAAGACCAATCCTGGAGTATGCCTCACCAGTCTGGTCACCTCATCCTATTGGGGACATCGAGCTCATTGAGTCGGTCCAGCCGCGTTTAACTAAGCTGCTGCCTGGTCTTTTCAACATAGCGTATCCTGACCGTTTAAAAGTCCGTTAATCTCCCCTCTCTCGAACTGCGCCGCTTGACTGCTGACCTAGTAATAACTTATGGTCTATTACACAATCTTTACCACATCGATGGTGGTCAGTTTGTTACTATTCGCGGATGCAAAAGGACCCGGGGACACCATCTTAAGCTCGTTGTAAACCGTTCGAGATTGGACTGTCGAAAGTTCTTTTTTAGTAATCGCATGGGGCATTCTTGGAATAGCCTGCCACCAGAGGTTATTCCAGCACCGTCCATTCCCACTTTCCGAATTAGACTGAAAAAGGTTGACCTAAAGGGTCTTGTCAGATTTTAGACCTTTCTGCCTCCTGCCATCAACCCCATGGTTTGTTTTATTAAAATTGGCTGCGTGTTAGTGGCCCTATAGGACCCATCGTATTCCAGTTGTTCTCACAACAAACAAATATTATTATTATTATAAGTCATCTCCTTTCAGTTCACCACCTTTTCATGACACATGAAGATTAGTAATTTTTTTTATCGTTGTTCAGTACTGCTGTTAAAACAACGACCAAACACCAATCTTACCTGCTGGGTTCAAACGTAATAACTGAAAGGAACATTTGAAACATGTTGTTTTGTTGGTTGCAATGGTTGAAGGCAGCAGTAAGGTTTCAGGTGGACTTAACACTTACACAGTATTGCGGTATCTGAAACCTTACAGGAAAGCATATTCGTGATCCTTTGCTGTTTGACTTCGGTTCAGTTAAACCTTACCTTAAACATCAAACGAGTTCGCTTTTGTTTTCGAATAGGTTTACGTATGCCTGAGTATTTGTCGAGAAACGAATACAGATTTAAAGATCTTGGGTTTTCTGCTTGGGTATCTTTAACTGAAATAGTCCCTCTCATCGTCGTGGGGCAGATAACTCAGTTTGGGTTGCTGCTCCCTAAAATTTAACAACAAAACAACAGCA
>JAHWFP010216067.1:0-21546 GCA_023313725.1 Lithobius niger
AACAACAACAACAACAAGAAGCTGAACAAGAAGTTGTCTATTTGGCCCTTGTCTGCATCTCGGGTTTGGCTGGACCGAATTTCACAATTTTTGGACTGCAGACAGGCCTTTACTAGTCAAGGCTAGATTCCATATTTGGTTTAAATATGTTTACTTTTGACGGAGTTATAAGCTCTCAAAGTTGAGAGTTTAACACAGAGGTCCTAGGTCGACCCTTACTAACACTGGCTATCGCCAGTGTTAATATTTAGAGGTCCTTAGTCAATGGATATGTATTTCTAAAGTAATTCAGATACGACGAAGCCAATATAGACTGTTTCAATTATGTTGAAAGAAACACTCAAGTTCTTCCGTATTTTGTTTACAAAATGGCACACTGACGATGCAGTAGAAATGCATTAACTTAGCTGTTGCTCTAATTCATATGAAGTGTTGCAGCCTAGTCGACATCTCTCTAGAATCAGTACTGTAATTATTTTTCTGTAGTTAATCCCCTATAATGACTTAAGCTTAGCTTTTCCGTTTAGGGGGCTTCGAAACAGTGTGACGTTAATAATAATTACTAGCTGGTACCTGTATCCGCGAGCTAAATACTTTATTAAGCAGCGTGAGTAGAACAAGCGGCTACAGCGACTATACCTAGTCGCATCCGGTCTTCTGTACAGTTCTGCCACTACCAATAATGAGACACACTTCTCTATCACGCATTGGAACAGCTATCTCTATTATATAATCTAAAAGCAGTAACCATCAAAATTGCCCGTTAAAAATGTGTTAGCTTTTAAGCTTATTTTATATTTTAGGGATAATTGTCAGCGTTTAGGCCTAATTTACAACTTTAATTTCGTAAGTAGCAACTAACGGAGATTTGGATTGTATACAGTATAAGCCTATTCATTTTTGCAACTCGGTATGCCTCCGGGCACAAAGTCACAGTGTCACAACGTAATGCTTAACGTAGCCTATATAGATCAATGGTAGTAGGGAAGGGACAGGAGAGACGCTGTTGAGAAAGCCAGCAGCGACTCGTAGCAACTTGACCTAATTTTCATTTTTAGGCCTAATTTTTTTTAACGTCAGTTTTAGTTTCGTAAGTAGCAAATAGGCCTAATGGAGAATTTAGTTCGACCGTAAGCCTATTCATTCATGCAACAATGCGACAAGACTCTTTTAAACGAAGCTAAAATGTTTTTGTTTTTACGGCTGCGTTAACACAAATCCTTCGGATTTCAATTCGACGATGAGATGTTATTATTTAATTTACTTACGCCGAAAAAGTCTGTTAGCTATAAGGAGGTAACGATGTTTTAGTTTGCCGTGTTATTTAAATAACTTTCGACACTGAATCTAACGTTGTAAACAGTGGTCGTCTCTATCTGGTACCACTGCGAAGTTGGAAAAAAGCGACGGACGGACAAAGTCGGCTGTACAGTTACACTGGGGCACCCATCTTATGAACAGAGTTTGAAAACACCGTGGCTGCATCCATGCACAGAACGGAGTCTCGGCCTTCATAATATTCGATTCAATTTGTGCTTCTGGAAAAGAAAAAGTTAATTTTATCGAAGCATCAACCATACTGTGTTTCTATACCGAGTGAATTTGATCAAAATGTCAAAATAATTTGTCACTGCTAAATTCTCACAGTAAAGTTAGTTGTCCACCTTATTTATGAGGAGAGAACTCGGGGGACAGGGGGAGTTTAGAGTTTTAACGAATTTATTTCATGTTCGACGGGGGTAAAATTGTAACTTGAACCTTCGTTACTATTAATTTTTATTTGTTTGGTTTCTTTCAGTGCGGATAAAACGCTGCGCTCTGTGTGTTATTGACTGCTCAGGAGAATCAGTCCAAAGATGCGGATGCTGTGAGTCGAATTCGGAGTGCTGCTACACCAAAGATCAAATCCTGAATGGTTGAGATGTTACCGGTTGACGTAATACACATGGCCATATCTGAAAACAACGAAATTTTCTTTAATTCACGCAACGGATGGCAACGGATCAGAATTTTTTACCGATATATACGTACTGTCCAACTTCTTTCCGGCAAAAACAAACATCGTTACTACTTACTAGCATAAATATATTATAGCAATTTTCTTTTCCGACTGAAAGAGGACTTAGGCAAGATTTGAATGTAGATTCGATTTCCCCGTTAGTATTACGTACACTTTGTATTATAAAATGGAATAAAACATTTTATTCCTATAGTTAAATTCCGACTGCGATTTTACATTGACAAAATTTTTGTTTTTTAACTTTTGTATTTTTTACAGTTGTGTGTTGCAACTAGAGAATGACTGGGAGAGACATCGGTATTGGCACTTGGTGATATTTCGGTATTCCGGAATCAGCAATAATAGCATAGGCCAACACCCATATTTGAACTCTGGTCGAGGACCGGTTTTGAACTTAAATCGTACATAACTTGGGAACCAAACGAAATAGAGTCACGCTGTTTGCAGCAAAGTGTAAACTAGAAGCTGAAACTGAATTTCATAGGCAGGTTTTCATTATCGGATGTTTTCAGTAAATTTATACTGAAAACAAATTGAGAATTTGACTCTTCATATCTAGCGGTCGGTTCAACCACGGTTTTTCTTTTAAATAGCAGCCGAGTATCAGGTTGCATTTATGAACCAGAACTTCTCGCTCGCCGAAAGCGAGTTTCCATTTCCTAGTAAAATAATGCGGCAATACATAAACAATAAAATGTATTATAAATAACAACGGTGGTAGAATGCTCGCCTCCATGCGGGAGGTCCAGTTTCGAATCTTGGCCGATGCACCAAAATTATCTGGAGAATGGGGATGCCGTTCTGGCATAACGTGATGAAGTCTATCGACGATTGTGTACTAGTGATGAGCATAAGATAATGATGACAGGGACGGTTTCTTCTTGCCCAGGGCTTTAATTGTTTAGGTATAGATGGAAAATATTATGCTCGCATGCAAATACAATAATAACCTTCCACTGTCGCAGTTAACTGGATGAAAGGAATGAATTATGACAGTTTGGGGACATGACGTTACTTAAATTGGGTCTGAGGGAATGTGGGGGGAAAGGAATGGTTAGTTCGATAAGCCGAAATTGATGTTATATACTTAAACTAGCTGAACCCTCTACGCCGGCTAGCTGGTTCCCGCATACATGAGTGTAACACTGTAGTGGGCCCAGGTTTCCCCTATTGTGTGGTCTGAATATCCCCATCTCTGCTCCCTCTTTGAACCCGTGCTGATTTGTGTTATGGAAGTTAATGTTTATTTTCAATGGCGGACGTTTCTCTGTTCTGATACCTAGCCCAACAAACCCAACAACGGTTGTGCATGCAGTGATTGTTACTCAACCAACTTTGAAACTCTTCCAAGTCGGCTCTTAAGAGCTAGCTTTATTAATGCAATATGTCGATTGTTATAGGCCACATCTGTTTGTTTGACATTGTCGGTCGGTCGTTCTCTTTCATTATACACCCTCTTTCATTGTAGTGCATAATAATGATGAATTGCTTGCCCAACCTAAGCGTATTATATATATAGATTGTTCGATATATGAATGGGGAACTATGAAGGCTAACAACTGGAGTTCTATATCGGGCTGTACAGAAGGTTGCCATAGTAACACCGAGTTAGCGTGGTACATCGAATCTATACAATTATCACTTGTTGAACTTTGACAGTGACCTCTGGGAGGGTATATTGCAGCGAAGCATCTTGCGTCCAAGGCCCGCTGATGGAGAGCCGTTGTGGAACTTGGTCCATGGATGACAGTGCTATGGCAGTAATACTGCAGATGCAGGATGGATCTCTACATTGTAAAATGTGCACCTCTTACATTGATTATTACCATACGTTTGTCATTTTCGTTGTTGCAAAGTCTCCGTATAAATAACAACATTGGTAATAGCGTGCGCTTGACAAGTTGAAAATGGACAGTTAAAGTAATGACTACCGCAAACGATAAGTTGGAATTGTACGGGAAATAAGTTGAAAATGTATACTTATTGCAACAATACCACGAGTGATAAGTTAAAAGTGGACTCTTTCGGAAAGGTCGAAGCTGTAGCATCTGGATTGGATGGATGCTGGTGGCTGTAGATATGAAACTACATTGAGAAAATATCAACAAACACCCGTCGTAGCATCCGGTTATTCACAAAGAGTTACTACGAATTCACAAAATGCGCTCAATGAACAGAAATGAAACTGCACTGAGAAAATATAAACAAACACCCGTCGTAGTATCCAAGGCAATTCACAAAGCATTACTACGAATTAACAAATGCGCGCAATGATCTGCATTAAGAAAATATAAACAAACACCCGTCGTAGCATCCATGGAAATTTTTGCGTCTATAAATGGTCGCACACTGGTCTTCACTGCACTCCTGGATGCTACGAAGGGTGTTTGTTCATTAACGAGCGCAAATTCCAAAGGTTAAAATTCGATACGTTTTCATTGACATAAATAAATATTTTTCTGGGGGAAAGGAGGGCAGGGGAAAGGGAGAAATTCCTGAGCGGGAATTGAACCCACGACATTTGAGACCAAAGGCCGAATTCCTGCCGCTCATCCATACTGACATGGCCACTGGCATCACTTTTCGAGTCATTTGGCTCTCCATCATGTTCAATAACGGATTGTATAATTGTAATGCAAGTTATGGAAAATGGGGGAGCCATACTTGCTTCCTTGCGACCCTTTGTTCCTTGTTCCCCAACCTTCCGACATAACTTGGTGCTATCACGGCAGGTATAATCTCAGCACGTCTTCGGTTTTGGGGAGGTGCACGGAGCTTACGATAAATCATAAGCAAAATGCACCGAAAAGTAAAAGAGCAGTGACACGACGTAGTATTATTATGTTTATACCACGGCTGTGACGTCACACTAACTCAACGCCATGCTAAATTTCCGTTGGTTAAATCCCGTTAACCAACACCGGAAGTGTGCGTCATCGCAAAAAGTGTGGGTTATCAAGTTACCTCACACTTTTGCCGATAACCAACACTTTTGCCAATAACCAACACTTTTGACACTTCCGGATCACGCGACCGGGAACACACACCAACGACCAAATTACATCGTGAAAAGAAAAACGTAACGCAATAAAAACGCACAAAACTTAATTACTTAAAAGGAATGAAATCCCATCCCTGCAAACTCTTATACGTCTGGCCAATATCTAAGCCATTCACGCTGCGTTAACTCCCCCCTCCCCCTCCCTCCGCAAACTAAAATGCAATGACCTTCATTCATATCGCTACCCTATTACCTAGTTTTTAAACAATTCTCAAATTACAAACGCTCAAAATGAATTACATACCTTCCCAGAATGTCATTCTACCCCTGCAGCCTTTTATCGAAGTTCTATCACTCCGAAAAGCTTTGAAAACACAAGCGACCTGGCTAGCGTGAAATACGGTGAACCCACAAACGGACGCAAACGACGACTCGTCTTCCAACCACTCCACCCTCAGTAAACTAAAATGGAATGACCTTTCACAAAACACAAACACGTTTTAATTAAATACGAGTTATCTTGGCGTCCCAACCGTGATATAAATATGTTATTTATTAAAGAACTATTGGTTATCGATTTTTAAACGACGGCTGCGAAGATTTGGCCGCTCGACATGCAAATCGTCTCGGGGCTTCGCCCCTCGACGTATTTGCATGTCTCGCGGCCAAATCTTCGCAGCCGTCGTTTAAAAATCGATAACCAATAGTTTTTAACCAATAACTATTACATAACTCTATGCTAAAGCCTTAATGGGTTAGCTACAAGGGGCACTGCAGAGAGAAACAGAAGGGCGTCATACTGAAGCCGATGCTGTGAAGAGTGATTTCTTAGACCTAAAATGCGCGATTTTTGTTGTTGGAGAAAACAACGTTATTTTAAGCCTAAGAAATCCGCTCTTCCGTTGTTTTTCCCTCCATTTTTATGTAGTACACCTTGAAGTTATTCCCTCCAAAACCCATACTGGTGCCAATATGGCCGCAAATGTCACTGCTCTGCAGTGTCTACCTCTGATGTCAACAGAGCATTTCTACATTTTCGTAATATACAGCACTAAAAATAAATTAATGCCCTCGACCTTCGGGTTCAGGCCCAAAAAAAAAAGTTGCCTTGTCACTCCCGTACTTTACATCATTCCAAACGAGTGAAAGGCAGAGATTCATGTTGAAGATAGCGTAAATAAATAAACTTCCACACTATTTTAAAAATTGTTTGTATCTCCTTATCATGTTACACGCCAGATAAACGGATTAATAATTATCAAGTGAAGTTGTTACGGTTCATTGTTCACTGCTGCCGGCGTATAAACAACTGAACCGCTGCTCCAAGACAACTATCAGAAAAATCAGCCGCGTCATTCATCCTAAATGATAAACAAACAAACAAAAAACAAAGAAGAAGAAACTTCCAGAGTTCTAATCTCTGTAACCCCAGGATACGGCAGGGTTTTTTATAAACAGAATAGCAGAAGGTACAAGGTTGAAGGCGGTATGGCCCAGACTAGCTTTCGATTCAAATGACTGACTGCGGCTGGTTGTGCGGCGAAGGAATGGATTCTGTGTTAAGTGCGTGCTGTTCTCCGTGCTACGCAGCACTGGTTTTGGTTATTGGATTACTAACTATTTTTTACTAGTAAGTTTTCATTAAAAAAAATGAGTGAGTTGTTTGTTCACTTTTATCCTTTTGTTTGTTAAATTGTGTGTTACATTTACCATCTTGTGCAATACATTTCACAGTTACTTAACATGGAATTTTGGTTATCTGGAAAAACAAGGAATAAAGGGAGAAAAACCCGTTCCTCTCTTTGGAACAGTTAATGTGCCGGGCCGAAACCAGGTGAGAAAACAATTATTAATCGGCTGTTTGTATTAATGCAAAGCAGTGGATGCGTACTGTACCAAAACACTACAGTTAGGCTTATTTAGCCAATGAAACACGAAGGTTTAGTTGGTCGTGCCAGCCGTTTACAAGTGAAAAACTTGTGTAAGAGCAGTGACATTTGCCGCCATATTGGCACCAGATTGGCACCAATATGGGTTTGGGAGGGCATAACTACAAGGTGCACTACATAAAAATGGAGGGAAAAACAACGGAAGAGCGGATTTCGTAGGCTTAAAATAACGTTGTTTTCTCCAACAACAAAAATCGTGCGTTTTAGGTCTAAGAAATCACTCTTCACAGCATCGGCTTCTCAATGACGCCCTTCTGTTTCTCTCTGCAGTGCCCCTTGCAGCTAACCCAGTGAGGCTCCAGCATAGAGTTATATACAATAATACTACGTCGTGTCACTTCTCTATATAAAAAAATTGAGTTAAAAACGGCTGACTATAATAGCCGAGACGTCATGTTTCTGTGTCTGAATAAAAGTTGTAGTGTGTTTCTTTTGTAATTTTCGATTGGCTTTCGTTAATATACCAGGACTGGCGCTCTTGGTTGCTGATAACTATTAAAGTGCACAAAAAACCATGCGATATTATGCGATTATCGCATCTATACGTGTCATTCACCTTTATAACTTTACGGTATGATTTAAATTCGAGGCAGTACGAATCACTTCCTGTCATGTTTATTCTAATTCTATAGGAAAAAGGATTGGGGAGAAATGGGGGACGTTCAGCTGTACGTCTACTATAGACTTAAACCATGTGACGTCACCATGAGTTAACCAATGACGAACGAGAACAACGGCTGTTTGGCCGTCTGATTGGACTAGCCCAGTGACGTGATATGCACGTCACAGCAAACAGCCATGGCGTGTGGTATAGAATGGAATGGTGGCAACTTTATCGTATAAAATAACATGTTCATTTTATTAAGATAAACTGGCTAATGAATGTAACCCTTGACTGCCATTTGAGGATATAATTGATCAAAATTACCAATAATAACCCCTAAGGAATGCACAAATTATACATAATATTGCGACGTAGAAGTAGTGATTAATAAAATAATGAAGCGGCACCCTTCTAGCAATTGTATTGCTGTTGTGTTTAATCTTATGTGTTTAATCTTTAAACCCATTTCGTTGCAACATGCTGATCGGTTGATCAGTTTCCTCAAAAACTTTTACCAGTTTATGTTGGTTTAGAAGTAGTTGTTAATTTTTATGTTAACTAATCTGAGCAATACACTGCGTTAAATGTTACCTGCTTTCACTCTGATAAAAAAAAAAGGGTTTAAAGGGTTTAACGAGCGTTAACCACTCCTGGTCATCTGCCCGAAGCCCTAAGGCCCTATGTCTGCAACAGCCAGATTCTCAGGCGGTCACCCTGATAAAAGACCTTTACTAAACAATCAATTCCATTAATTATGTTGATAAACGTTATTGTTCTTGGTTACTGTACTTTCATTGTGTCAGTATATTATTTACTTTCACTGTTTTCTTTGTGATCAATAAGCTATACCACGCGCCATGGCTGTTTGCTGTGACGTTCATAACACATGACTGGGCTAGTCCAATCAGACGGCCAAACAGCCGTTGTTCTCGTTCGTCATTGGGTAACTCATGGTGACGTCACGGCAAACAGCCATTGCGCATGGTTTAAAAGTTTAACTGCTCCCACTCTTTTAAAACCTTAACTGATTTTGCTCTGCTCCGTTTCCACTCGATTAGATCTCAAGTGTTACCAGTTTAATAAAATATTAACTGTTGTCACTCTACTACATCTTAACTGCTTCCATTCTTTTAAAATATTAATTATTTTCAGTATGTCACTATCTTATCTCGCTCTTCTGAAATCTAGTATACTTCTCTTGCTAAAATTTTAACTGCTTTCACTTTGTTAAGCTTTTAACCATATTCACTAAATAGTGAGAACTGTTACATCTTAATTGCTTTCACTCTTAAAAATCGTTAACTACTTTCATTCTGTAACTATCGTAAATACCCTCACTCCATTAATTTTGTAACTACCTTCACTCTGTTACGTCGTAACTGATGCCGCTGTTTTAAAATCGTAACTGTGTTGTGCATTTTTTTGTTTAATGAATGCTCGCAACGAAGCATGCAAAATGCTTATCTGTGCTTGTTCCAAAATAAAAACAAAATATAAAATACAAACAAAAACGTCAAGTGTGCCGTATAAAAAGGGGATATATAACTGAATTTTCACTTGTTAAAATGAACACGGATAAAAATTGATGATTTTTCATTGAAATAATAAAATGTACAATTGAGAAAATCGCATCTGTTTAGGTGCTGTTGTACTTAACGTTTTAAATATATGATTGCTAAAACACAACAGCACCTAAACAGATGGAATTATCTCAATTGTACATTTTATTATTTCAATGAAAAATCATCAATTTTTGTCCGTGTTCATTTTAACAAGTGAAAATTCAATCACATATCCCCCTTTTTTACGGCACACTTGACGTTTTTGTTTTTAATCTGTGTACCTTTTTTAGAGCTATGGCGCTACAGAGCTACAAAGCTTTATGCATGCAGTCGATTGTTGCTGGCCACTTTGAAACAATTCAATTAATCTCTGAAAGCCTGCATCTGCGAAATAAATACGGCATTCTATCGTTTCTATCGTTGCTCCAAAATAAAAACAAAATATAAAATAAAATACGAAAACCATAACACCGTCATACACAACATATACACGTCAAAGTAAAACATAGTACAAAGTCCTAAAACAGATAAGTGAACGCATATAAATTATTAAGAGTTCCTAACTGACATAACAAAAGTGAAATTCCGGAGTGGATTCCTGAGTGACTGTGTTGAAACCACTAAAGTAAACTAGTTAATTTTCTAAGTAGGTTTTTCAATCTCTGCTTTAGTTCCGTAAATGGTACAATTAATTTAAATTGTTTGGCAAGTTATTTAATTTTTGTCGAGCAGTTTTTTTTTCTCATTTTTGTGTAAAATTTCCTCTATAAAGGTGTCGGCAAGTTTATTTTCCTTATAGTTGTATTTTGTTTTAAGTTTCCATATTTGGCACTTAAAGCAATATTTCACTAATGTGACATATAACCTGTTAGTTCTTCACAACTCAAAATACTGTGTTTTTTTCCTAATTTTCTTGGCTTTTTTTTTATTTCTTATTTAGCTTTTCTGAAAAGTGCTTTTATAATTTTGCTTCGAATCGTTTGTAACTTTAACGTAGACGTTTTGGTTGTGTTTCCATAAATTTCTGTCCCCATACCTTACACTGAAATGGATTAGTGCATCATACATTATTTCTTTGCTCTTGTTATTTAATACATTTTTATATGAAAGATTTTTGGCATGAATTTTGTTAACCTTTTTGGTCAGTAGGGTATGTTCAGCAAATATACAATTTTGATCAATTAGTACACCTAGGCATTTTGCAGAAGTTTTTTTTAATATTCAGACTGTTCAAATGGATCATTATAAACGTGCAGGAAAAAAATTTAGTTCTACATGATTATGGATCGCTTTAATACCCATCTGCGCATTTTTTTTTTTACAATATTAACTGATTCCACTTTAAAAAAAAAAATCATAACTGTTTTCCCTACATTACTAAAATGTCCGCGGCCTATCTTGACTTCTCCGCAGAACGAACACAGATAATCGATTGTACGTTTTCAGTAGCAGAGTGCCTTGTTGATATCCAAGATGGTTACAAAAACAATGGCTGCCATCGATTAAAGCCACCTCATACAGGAAGACGTAGCCGCTCAAAAAATACAGCAGGACTTAAGATACGCCGCGCACACAATAATACTGTTTTCAGTTTTTATAATCGCCTTGCTTTAACTCTGTTTTTATCTTAATTGCTCTCATTACGACAATATTTCACTGTGCTTCTTTCTGTAACTGTTTTGCACATTTGAATTAAAAAGTTACTGATATTGTGTGTTTTCACTCACTTGCAGGGTATCGGACATGAAAATGACATGTTGTTGTTCCAAAAATATGGGAAAGTATATGGGTATGTTCTCATATTACGATTGCTTGTTATACGTAAGAAAATTAACGATAGTTAACAAACTAACTACAGATTGCCAGTTCATTGTGAAGGTAAGCGTGCAGAATGAGACGGCCATTTTAATACGTGTAGTGGAGGAATAGTTTTTCCATTATCCCCGTGTTTGGAACTTTTAAGATTTCTGAAAAAAAAACATGGTATACTTGTATGATAAGGAAGATATGAAACAAAAGAGCTGTGTGTTTGAGGAACGTGGTGCCACAAACACCGAAACGTTATTAACAAACTTGTGCGACGTTGGCACAAAATTCTTAATTCTGTGGTGGCTACTGCAAATTATACACATTGACACAAGACATGAGGAATTGACAGGTCTAAACCAACGCATACTAGAAATTCTATCAGATCGAAAAAGGATAAGAGGAATTTGTGGGTCGTGGGGATGATAATTCAGTTGAGTTCACTTTCCAACAGTGAGGCAGCCACGAAGATCATTAAAAAAGCTGGCTTTATTAAAATTTTGTGTGAGAATGTGAACTCAACTGAAATTTTTAATTTTTTTAATTTTTTATGTGTGTTTTTAACATGGTTTTAGTGACCAAGGTCCAAAGGGTATTAAAGACCGAAAATTTTAGTAAAGCCAGCTTTTTTTATTATCTTCGCGGGTGCCTCATTGTCGAAAGTGAACTCAACCGAATGAAACAACATAAGTCTGGCATAGTTTTGAAATCCATAGATTACATTTATTCCCCCCTAGAAGACGGAATCAAAAGCCATTTAGCTTCGATTTCGTGAGATCTCATCAGTAACAGCCGGTGTCTTCTGTGTAAGTTCTAGACTTAAAACTCAATAAAATCTCGACCTAAAATAACGAGCCTAAGGACAAAAGAAATTCGGTAGTTTTTTTGGGGTAACTTCCAATTCCAGATGCTTTATAACAACTGACCCAATGTAACATTTGAAAACCTAAATTTCCTTGCAAAATTTTTAAGTGGTTGTAAAACCACTTAAAAATTTCGCAAGGAAATTTAGGTTTTCAAATGTTACAATGCATTGGGCTAGTTAGTTGGTTTTACTTCTGATACAATCTGACACACTGGCAGAGATCTATCTCTGACGCTGCAAAAAATGTTATGGTGCACAAAAGACGTCAAACACGAACGACCCAAAAACAACGGAACTTGTTTTTAAAGTAGTGATTTTGAGTCTTTAGCGCTGTGCACAAATTTGCTACAAGTTTTGACCTGTGAAGTCAGATCTTAATCCATTGCCAATAATGCGGCATATTATATACGCGTAATCTGTACGAAGTGGCTTTGTTCATTTCATTATTTTGATTTCCTTTCACGTTATTTTTGTAATCCACTGTGGTAACTGCTAGTTCAGGTTTCAGTTTTCTTTTTTCAGGTCGTACGAAGGACGAACCCCTAAGTTAGTTATTATGGATCCAGAATTGATACGCCTCGTTATGGTCAAAGACTTTAATTCATTTACGATCAGAACGGTAAGACATGTTGAATATTCGACTCCCATTAAAAGATAGTTTTTTTTTTTGTAATGAGAATTGCCAGGAACTGAACTGCCAAACAGAACTTACCTGTTTTAATGAATTTGTTTGATCGCGAATTTAACACAATTAAACAATCGTAAACTTAAATACGTAAAATATTCTACGAATATTTAGGCCATTCTTGTGTGGTGTTGGTATTCACATTTAGTGGATGAAACAATCACAGAGTGGTTTGATGACCCGATCATCAATATTATAAAGGCTATCTTAAAAGGACACTACTCCCAGCGCCATTTTTCTCGATCCTCCTCATCAAGTTCGGCCCAAAGTTTTATTTACTTACCGTTAGTCAATCCCTAGCTAAAATTCCGTTTTAAAATGTGGCGTCCAGGAGATTTACTGGCAACTTTATTTACTGCGTCCCGCACATATAAGATCCTTTGGGCGCCTACAGTTTTGGCGTCAATGCTGTCACGTGACCCGCAATTCGTCTGCTAGGCCAGACGTCGTTCACGTGATTACGAGAAGACGATGGCGGAAGTGACGTTGTAGTATTACTACGCCGAATCTCGCGACGACACCGCGCAGCCACATGACTGCACGTGGCTGTTGTAAGATGTTGCTTTAATCTTAAGCATTTTACTGTTTTATTTGTGTTAAGTCAAGGAAGGACTACACTTTTATCTACTGACCATCCTTTCAGCAAGTTTCATAGATTATGATAATGAACCCTTATTTCAGGTTAGTGAATTTTCTCCTCAAGACCAGCTACGTAACAAAAACCTTCTTAATATGCATGGCGATGAGTGGAAATCAGTAAGAAGTATTATGACGCCTAGTTTCACATCAGGAAAATTGAAGCAGGTAACAAGAAAGTCAAGGTGTTAGTTTCCACCCTATAATTAATTTTTAATTAGTAATTATCAATCCGGAAATGGGAATGCCTCATGGGGTGGGTATTTTCAGTTGTTCAATCATGCATCGATTTAACCCGTCCTTTTTTTTTTTGTAATCTAAAAGTCAGTTTGTTGTAAACTGAAAATTCCTTACAACATTTAGCTGTTTTAAAGGAGTTATGAGTTTTGGTGACCAGTTTTTACTGAATTGCTCCCTATGATGACAATGTTCTTTGACATAAGAACACGTTTTAAAAATATTTATCATCATTTTTCCAGTAAAAAGAGAGCTTCTGGTCGATGTATACATAAATTGTAAAGTCGATGCCCTAATAATGTCAAGGACACAAAGTTGTTTCCTTTCAGTTTTTTGAAAGTTCTTTATCTAAATGATTAATACCAGCGGCGTGATTTTTTTTACGGAAATTCCTGTGAGTAACCGTTAATATCTCGAGTAACCGTCATAACGTCCTATTTGTTGTCTTTAGAGTTGTAGGGAAACCCCGATTTTTTTTACATAATTATTTCCCCGATGAAACGTTTTCATAACACTTCCTCGCTAAATTTGTTTTCCTATTAAGTCGTTTTCTCTTTCAAAAGTTTCCCCTCCATCTCCCCCTTGCATTTCCCCCTCCATCTCTCCCCCTCTATTTCCCTGTGGCATTGTTACTTCAGTCCAGCGTCTGGCTGTCACAAATAACTCTTGAAACCGATCAACAGGGCAGACATCGATTTTTACCGTTTCCTCACATCCAACCGACTTCTACGAGTCAAGATGTGCTCCATTAAAATGTGTTCCTATTTTAAGCGAGAAACTCGATTTCCCTGTAAAAATCTTTCCATTTTGATGTGATGCTTGCTGAATTAAATGTTTTTCTTCTAGAGATTCTTCCCTACTGAAACTTTTTTTTACCATTCTAACAGTGCCTAGTGAGATTGTTTCCAATTTCCATTGCATTTTGTTAATAGCAGCTACAGAAAATTGCGTGAGAGTAGGCATATTTATTCATGAAACGTGGTGTCAATACTTACCGTTGCTGTAGCAATGCGGAATCTCACACTATTAAACACATGCTATTGTCTTCGTGTTGTGGTGTAAACACGTCGTCAGCTGTGTACTTTTGTTTTATATGAAGCGCTTCACCATGATACGGCAATGTCAGGTTTCATATTCGGAATTCCTATCGCAAGCGTAAATGCCACTTTCGGTACCATGTTGAAGGGAATTCCGCCAAGCATTCTTTTATCAAATGAAACAATGTGTGTCGTTAACGGAATCCTTTTGGTTTTTAAGGTTGCCTGTCTTCCTGTAGTGGTTAAATACGCCGATCAAAAGTTATTATTTCATTGAATTACATCGAAAAAGGTTGCTAGCAATTAGGAAGCAACAACGTTTTAATTGCAGTGTTTTTTTAAAGTTCACTTGATTACCATCAGCTTCAGCACGCTGTATGCTTCGTCGGAATTCCTTAACTATTCGGGATTCCAAATTTAATATGGTGATTGTTAGATCATTAAATTTGAAAAACTATAATTTCTTCCACTAGAATTGATAGATTTTAAGCTGCAAATTTGAGCTGAACATTACTTTGGTGATTTCAAATGCTGTAGCAAATTTCATTCCAATTCCACCGTTTGTGTGGGCGCCGCCACCCACAGCACATTTTTGCTTACATTAAGCCAACTTTAAAATTCGGTTAAAATAATACAAACAAATTTTTATTTAAACAATGTTATTTTCAACTTCGGCAGTTTTAAAAACAAACGGATCTCCATCATGCTCTCAATCAAAAGTGCTGTCTGTCTGCCTACATTTTTGGTTTAAGCTAAACTCTCTTCAAAACTTGGCCAAAATATTTCTATTAAATGTTTTGAATGTGCATTTCTGCAATAAAAGATCATTAAACGTTTGGTTTTCGAAGTTATACTTCCAAGCGGAAGGCCTATCGCCCAAATCTCAAGTATAGTAGACCAATTTAAGTTAGGCGTAATGGTATACAGACGTGCTTGTATTAGACTCTGGGACTAGCACGCAATGTGGTCGGATTGAGAGGGGTCGAGCTTCCCCGGGAATGTTGTATGGTGCGTGGACCTCATGGTGCCTCTGGGGGGTTTGGAGGGGGGGGGGGGGGGCGGGGCGCCCCGACACACGTAAAGGGGACTGCGGTAGTGCCGTAAGCTTCTCCGCCAGCATGGTCCTGCTAGCTTATTTTTAGGAAATATGCTTGAATTTGAAACATTTTCCTCCAACTTAGGTATGCAATTTTCATAAGAATTCATTTTAAATTTTCAGTGGGGCAGCTACCGTAATATTTAGAAATAGGCGTGAATTTGAACCGTTTTCCTGCAACTTATTTTTTTTTCAAGTTCTAGTGAGGGGGCCTCACCGTTGATCCCAGTGTTCCCGAGCGGCCCAATGCATTACAGTGTAACTTTTTTAAACAAAATGAATGATACTGGTTAGATTTGAAAATCTTTACAATAATATAATTGAAAAAAAAATGCTTGATAGCAGGTAAAAGTCTGTCATTGACAAGAATTTTGCGATGCATCGTTAAAAAAAAGTTCACCACTGATCTGGGAGCTTCTCGCGTCTCCCTGCAGATGCTCCACGCCCCCCCCCCCCCCCCCCAGTCCCCCCAGGAAGCGCGTCTCCCCGGTTGGGAAACTTGGGATTAGAGGACGAGTAGTTCGGCCACTCATAGTTGAAATACATTGCTATGCTCAACAATTTCGTCGTATGTTTTGCATTATTTCATTTTTTGCACTTTGGTTTTCATTCAAATTATTGTTTTGTCAGATGCTGTTTTTGATTGAAGATGCTGCTAAAGAAATGGTTCAAAATGTCGACAGATTGAATGGAAAGGCCACAAATATTAAAGAGTAAGGAGGTTTCGCCATTTTGTTACGAGGAGGGTTACCTGTACTGGTAGACCGCGTTTAGGCAAAATCAACTTAATCAAGACTGATCAAAAAAATGCTTAGGGATTGCACTTTTATTTACTCTGCTATTTTCACTAATTTGGCTCACGCTACCATTTACTTCATCAGCCAATAAGATGAAAATTTCTGATGAAGAAGTCTGATTGGATTAGATTATGTTGCATGTATTACTTCTTCAGGCTTCTTTTCTACGTGTCGAGAGAACTTTGTTTACGTGTTGTTATGTACTCACTTGGAAATTCAAAATTCCAACCCCCCAAAAAAAGTAAAAGCCATAGCTCATGAACCTGCAACCGCCATCTTTCCCCAAAGTCAGTTAACTCGTTCACCCATCCCTCACCCAACAAATAACGAAAAAGTGGAGCACGCAATGCAACCGAAATCTTACAGATCAGTGGTGCGAGCGCGGTTGTTTGAATTTCAAAGCGAGTACATAACATGTAAACAAAATTGGACACCATTCTGCAAAAATGTGTCAAGCCACATAAACATATTGTTGAGATAACGAGCGTTAATGTTCTTTATTCATTAAAAAATACAGTGTTGTAGTAGCATTACTGTTCTTCTATATATAACAAACAGTAATGCTACTACAACACTGTATTTTTTAATGAATAAGAACATTAACACTCGTTATCTCGAAAATATGTTTATGTGGCTTGACACATTTTTTTCAGAATGGTGTCCAGTTCTTCCGACGCGAAGAAAAGAAGCCTGCAGACGATGAACGTCGTCTCTTTTTCCATCATTTGAAAGTCCATCGAAAATTTGCCACAGCAATTGAACTGAGTGCTACGATTTTGTCGAATAGCATTATTTTCTACCGTTCTTTTCATCATGTCAAGCATATGTCAAAGTAATAATCTACACCATGTTTTCACACTTCGACTTGTAATGTATGGGGAAATCAAGCATTTTGAAGGATTTGGATGTACAGTTCCGGTCAAAAAAAAAAAGGCCCTTTTTCGCTATATCGAGGGTCGTAATAACACCAATGGAGAAATTCAGTCATCTCGAAAACTACTGGACGGATTTTCATGAAACAAAGACTGAAATACTTATTAGATTGTCTACTGTATTTCTATCCTTATTAACTACTACGTTATCTGACTGAAAATAATTGGCCGAGCGAGAAACACTTAATGATATCTAATAAAACTGGTGGATGGATTTTCTGAAACAGAGACTGAATTGCATATTATATTTTGTTGCTTAACATTGCACGTCATACGCATACAAATATAGCATATAATTAACAATTAATCCAGTTTTTGTTTTATTCCATGCTTTCCAGTAGTTTATGAGATACATTATTAGTTATCAACTCGTGTAGCTCGCTTGGCCAGTTATATTTGGCTACTTATCATTTCATGTAATACGCATAGAAATACAGCTGATGTCATAATACCCAACCCAGTTTTTGTTTCATTCAATTCTGTCCAGTAGCGCGGCGTATCTCAAGTCCTGCAAGTATTTTGTGAGCGGCTACGTCTTCCTGGAGGGGGTTGCTTTAATCGATGGCCGCCATTGTTTTTGTAACCATCTTGGATATCAACAAGGCACACTGCTACTAAAAACGTACAATCGATTATCTGTGTTCGTTCTGCGGAGAACTCAAGATAGGCCGCGGACACTATAATCCTCCACTTCTTCCGTATAACGAAGGCGTTTTTTTTTACCCGAACTGTACTTTGGTTTACGAAGTTTCATCATTTCTGTTCTATTCCCCAATTTTGCCCCGATTTAACAGAAATAGTGATTTGAAATGTATTTTTTTTTTGGGCAGCATATTTGGTGCGTATAGCATGGATGTGATAGCAGCATGTGCTTTTGGAACTAAAATCAGCACAGCGACTGGGGACAACGCTTTTGCCAAACATGCGCACGATGTATTTGGACGGAACATTCCATGGCAATTATTAGTGGGTGGTAAGTAAATTATCATTAGTTTTTACAATCCTGGGATTATGAGGATAAACATAAACAGTTTGATGAAGAAAGTAAAATGATCCGACTTTATCTCCAACCCACAATCATCTCCTAATTACTAACTTGAAGTGCTGTTACGTGAACTCCGTGGCGAGTTTTTAAGGGGGTGCCTACCCTAAATCGAGGCTTAAATTTGGAATTTTTTTCTCTGAGCATAATTGCCCTAGAATAATATTTTTTTTTTAAATCTTAAAGTGAGTTGAAATACGAATCTAAGACATGTTAAAAATTTTCATTTAGTCTATATTTTTGTGGGAGTTTTGTATACCAGTAATTTTTTGGTAAATTTTATTACACTTTTATGCTGCTACATGTCGGCATAAATCGTTGCACATGAACGAGAAAGGGATCTAAATCATCTGCATACATAGCACTATCATGTAAACCAAAATAATTTTGCTACCACAATTTTTTATATTTTATAATTAAATCACAATTTGCATATATCGTAAACATATGGCCCAATTTTAAGGCTTTAAAAAATAAATAAACCGGAAGTGTGCAGAAGTATGATTTTAGTTCACTTTGTAGTCACCACACCTGGGAACTTGTGTAAAAATGTCAAGTCATTATCTCAATCTAAAGTAAAGTATGATGTTTCTACTGCTTGGGCGCTAGCGATATTTGTGTTCCAAGAAAATCAAGTTTCGACGTGAAACTTATAATAATAATAATATAATGTTTGTTGACAACAAAATGCAACTGGCCATGGAAGGGGGGGGGGAAATTGAGGCTTAATGGCGCGTCGACAACTTGGTCATTAGCGCCAACCTCAGTCACAGTGCAGTGGTCCGGGTTGCCACTGCACCACACATTACAGAGATGCCCAGAGATGCAACCGGAAAGGTGAGAATAGTGCCCAGCCAACTGACACCTTTTTCCTGACCTTTTTCCATGGAAGGGCCGAGTAGGTCACTTACACCATGCCATAAAATTAACTTGTAAAACATCTAGGTACATCTAATGTACCGCGGTAGAATTGGTTTCTGGTTAGCCAGTTTCTTTTTGAAGATAGCAACGGATGGTGCCATAACATTCCACGCGGAACGAGGAAAAGAACTTTCTGCAATCACGTGAAAACGGGAGTGTCACAATTTTAAGTGGATGTCCCCTGGTGATTCCGCCACCACGGACAGAAAAGATGCGACCATAGTTTACATCATATTGATCATGCAGTATGGAGTATGTAACTGCCAAATCAGTCTTGAGCCTTCGCAACTCAAGTGTGTCGGCCCTTATAAGACCTCCAGGCGCTCACTGTAATTCAAATGAGAAGGGGCCAGCAACCGTTTCGTAAATGAACGCTGCACAGACTCGACATGACCAATGTCTTTAGCCCGATAGGAAGACCTTATAACCTTGAGCAACGCTAAATAAAACAAAAAAAAATATCTGGGTTAATAAAACAAACTGTTGTACCATAAAGAATACGAATTCCTGCAACAGAATTCCTAAAAAAAAAAAATGGGGGGGGGGGTTTAAGGTAGGTGCTCCCTTAAGTTTTACGCTCCGGTCGATCCAAAAAGATTTAGGCCACCCTGCATCCACATTTCTGCAGTTCTCTACGCATGTACATGCTAATTCGGAAAAAACTAACTGGTTAATTCCTCCATTTTGTTTACCCAAAAATCTACTGCGAATTAGGAATGCGGCAGAGTTGGAGTAGTCTCAACTCTCTCTTTTGTCAGCCGTGCGACAGTCTTGATTTTTCTACCCATCTGGATTTTAACAAACTAGTTCTTCAATGTAGGAATTAGTAGTACGGACTCAACTTTTTTAACTTGGAGTCGAGTTCGAGTTTAGAAGATAATGTTGTTCTTATAATTGCCACATGCAAAAAACAATTAAATCAGTTGTTATTTCTGTATGAAAAACATTCCACATGGCATGACTTGATTTGTTCATCTTATGATAAATGAAATAGTTTTAACTATACGATATATTCCACATTTGTAAAGTACTAATTTTATTGAATTACAGTAAAAATGTTTATTAGTATAGTCCTGCAATTTATTGACGAAACGATTTTTAACTTGACGAAATCTAGTCGAGTTTACACAACGAAGACAAACTCAAACTCGACTCGAAATTTCTATTTTTCGCACACCTCTAACTAGAGGTTAAATAATCAAGTCGATTGGTTATTCTTTTCCCTTTCTTTTAACTCATCGTGGACACTCCGACACTTTGCTTACCTGTTTTGTCCTCTGCTTCTGCCTTTGCATAAAGGAAGGTTTAAAAGCATCATAGAAACTTAGTTTTATCAGTAGTGATCTACATGTGCCACAAACAATAGAGAAAGAAGGACGTCTCTCGTCTGGAATGTAGAGTATATTAAAAAAAATGCTTAAAAAAACTTAACGGAGAAAAGAATTTTTTTTTTCTAATTTCAGTGGTGTTTCCCAAACTTCTGAAATGGTTACCTGCAACTCTTCCATTGTCCGCATCGGCTTTCTTTTCTGAAACGGTAAAAGATGTGATGAGAAGAAGAATGGCAGAACATGATGTAAGTCATTCCATACTATGTCCCAAGAAATAAGGACGAAATTGCATAAACAGCATTAAATTCGTCAAATAATAATAATAATAATAATAAATACAATTTTTCTGTCACACTATGGCAGAATGGTAAGAAAGGGCTGTGGTGTCAACCACTTACAACTCAACCAACTTAAAAATGTAGCATGAAGTAGGATGCTCGAGCACACAATAGCAAATCGATATTACTCGATATCTCGCCATAATATATTTGAAGCCAAGCAATCACCTGAACTAGTTGCTAAAATAATAACCGAACAGTTAACCGAATTCAGGTCGTTTAAGGTGTGCCCGCAAACACACACCATTCAATTTATGTTTAAAATTAGCAACCGACACAGCCGAGAGAACTTCCTCACCAAGCGCATTCCATACGGGCACCACTCTCACTGCAAAGAAATGTTTTCGGCAATTAAGCCTTGACCGCGGAACAATGAGTTTTAGATAGTGTCCACGCGTTTTGGTTTAATTTTGGAGTTCAAACAGTGGTAGGTCAAGGGGTAGTAAGTACAAATACAGTACAATACTGCCCGATAACTTTACGTTTTAAGGTACTATACTTTGGGGTTTAAATTCTGTCAGGGCGTAAATCGAGGTTCGCTTTTACTTCTGACAAAATGTTAAATATGGCTATGGCTAATGAAACCTTGATAAGCAGAAGTTAGTGACCTACATTTGCTAAGGGACCGGTCATTATTATTCGCCAGGGGTGGCCGGAGGAAATTCGAAGGGGGAGGGGGGGGGGGGG